>APFE030073578.1:111881-217341 GCA_000404065.3 Pinus taeda | reverse complement strand
CAGCCTCAAATACAATGCCCTCATACAAAGAGAGGGGTTGCCTTCTAGGGAAAAAAACCCTAAACTAAACATAAGTTCTACCGTCAGATCATCCGCCTAATGAACGGCCCAGATTGACAAGAAATTATTATACTTTTACAAGGCAATTTTAAAGCTATTTTCAGCATCGGGGGCGCTGCCCCAGAACCCCCCCACCAGGGGCGGGGCTCCCAAAGGTCGCAGCCACCCCCCCTGGACCCCCCCTACAGTGAATATTTTACGGGCGACGTTGTTGCCCCCATTTTGAACTGGAGTCCAATGTGGCGGTACTTTTGAATATAGAAGATAATCAGGCTCCACACCCAACACTGACTCGTAAAATATGAAAAGATTGTCAAGTTTTTCCTTTTTGACTCGTTAAACAGAATTAAAAAGGCAGTCCACTTTCATCTCTTTTCTGACTGTATAAATGTGAAAATATCGTCGAACCTTTGTCGTTTCAGATTCAATACTGGTTAGGAAATGACGTGTCTTCAATCGCTTTTTTACTTTTTTGGATCGAGGCCACTAATCACGAAAAGTACTCCTTGATCGTAATGGTCAAGCGGTTCTTTCGAGTATCGTTTTATACTTTTTCGGGCTTGAGAGACACAAATCTACGAAAAAGGACCCCCTGGAGTTTTCTTTTCCGTGTCTTTTTCAAACTCTCTAAACATGAAAAAGACTCTAAGTTTTACCTATGTCGGACTCGTTAAACCCTGACGACATTGGACTCGTCACCATGACGAGACTCGCGTTTATCCTCCCTAGGGCTCGTTAAACTATTACTAGGTTGGATTCGACCGAAGGACGAACTTATATCACAAGTATATGCTATCCCCTTCAAGCTTGTTTTCAAAAATAATTAGGGTACTCACCAGCAATGGTGGGGGGAAATTTGGAAAACATCGTTGATTGTCTATGGCAACTAGTCACTCTTGAAGATTGACACTTCTGCTTCTTATCAGGTTGGGACATCCATACGTCGTCATTTGGCCTTCCGCGGGTTTGGGTTGTCATTTAGCCTCATTCCAATTGATCCATGTTGTCTCCATAAAAGCCTCTGATCCTTTGGTACCTGAATGTTGCCACCGTCCAGAGTCGTGTTGCCGACATGTTCAAGAGTATAATCCTTCTGCAGTTTACACCTCTGTCTCCTTCTCTGATACTCTGTTTCACCATCTACCACTTGTTCCTTATCTCATGTCATTGATGGGGGAAACATTATGGCCCTCCTACAACGGGTCATCTCCTGTCGACATCATCTCATCATCTAGGAGATTGATCTAGAGATCCCCCTAGGTACCTTAGAGCTTGCATGCCTCAATAGAAAGTTCTTCGCACCTAACAGTCGACTTTCATCATTGGTCATCAATTGGGTGATTCCACGAGTGTTCGACTTCAGCTCCTTTTTCACACTCTATGGATTGTGCTAACTAGTACCTTGAGAACCATTGGCATTATAGGTGGTTTATCTCGTGCTTGTTAACAGTTTCCATCATTGACTGGTAATTAAGCGACTTTCTATCATGCTCGACCTCAGCACATATGCTCGCATGTTAGAATTTGTACTATGATTGGTTGGGTTCAAGACCCCGAACTCAGATCACACACGTTTGGGATGCATGGATTGGTTCGTGATTACATGAATCATTGATGGGTGGTTGTGACCACACCTTTGTCGTTATCATGGTCTCATTAGCTGGGTGGCTGCGTCCATACCACGAACCTATTTCGTATGTCTTTTGGATGGTTGCATCCATACCTAGACTACATGTACTTCAAGAGATATCAGTTCAACTTGCGTACAGGTCCTTCCAGATGGTGCTCCAGCTCAGTGAGTTTTGTAAAGAATTTCACCCCTCCCACTCTCTCGAGCTTCATACTTTAGGGGGCATCTATTACACAGTAATTTATCACCGCTTTCACTCCCGGTCTTCTCATTGTGTCCTGTGTCCAAGTCAAACATGTTCATGACAGACAAATGCTCTTCTATGCTGCCAATTGACCCATTTTTCCTAAGTTATATGCTTCATCGTGGCTATAGGCTTAATAAACGCGCTGAAAGGCGCTCATGAATAGTCCGTTCATGCTGCTAGCGCGGAAGTACATCTGATTCTCGCAATGGCCTGATTTTAAGCACCAACGTGGGGCTATGTGTTTCCTTCGGTGATGCTCTGACTACCTGCATTGATCACTTGCGATGTCAGTGCTGAAACTCATTTTTGTGCCCGCGATGATCCAGATTCGGCGAATTTGTTCCAATAGTCAGCCTTCCAGATGACTCTAGACCTGGTTGTTGGCCCAGTTTATGTCACCCTTCCTTCCCTGGTGTGGCAGTTTCGTCAATTGTGCAACATTCCTTGATGATAAGCTCTCTCTTCCACCTTTCATGGAGACTCCTTCTCCTATTTAAACTCTCACCATTGCTATGCATTGCTAGTTCTGATGGTTGGCTAGTTGAGCAGTGTTGTTAGTTTTTTGTGAGTTTGCTAGATAGTTAGTGTAAGTGTGGAAAGTGTGGGATTGTTAATAGCTTGTGGAAGGTTGTGAAGTGCCCTTAATCTTTTGTAAATCGTATGAGTGAGAGAGCTCTTGTATGTTGGGAGCTCCATCTCCAAAGAGTGAATGATTGAAGAACATTCTGGCTGGACCCTTCTAAGAAGGTTTGTGACGTCAAGACTTTGGTTGTAAGCTGACTCTTATTCCATTATTAATGCAATCAATGATGTTTTCCTATGTCTTGTATGTAATGTACTTGATAGCTCATGCCTTCTTGACTTTGTGAGTAAATAGTTCATTGTTGTATCCGGTTATGTGCTTTGTTGTATTTCCTTTTCTTTGTTTCAATTTGATCACTCATTGAGGAGAAGGAAGTGGAAGCTGGAGCAGCGCAACAGAACTCCATTGACCACCCGTTGAGGTAGGCCTCCAAATTTAACTGTTTAAGGAAATCTATTGTTGATCTGTCCTTGTTTGTGACTAGACCCACTCTAGGGCTATAGGGGTTGCCTCTGTCCGCAGAGGGAACACTTTCCTACATCACACTCGCTCTAAGACTGCTTCCTTCCTTGAGGGCACACAATAAACCATTTACCACCCTCCTATTGGAACTCAAAGAGTTTAGCTCCTTTTCCTTAGTTTTATCGTGTCCATTTTCCCAGATAGCGTGCCTACATGTTTCGACGTGATATGTGTCGATATCCTTTGATCAGACGATCTCCACCCTTGACTGTTGTTCCTCATTGCTCGAGGCCTGAACTAATCTTCGATTGCCACATCATATACTGCGCTGACATCATCAAGTACCTGCAACTCTTTCCCGGGTTGCCACATGTCCTACTGACGTAGGCTTTGACTCTTTGACCTAAATATTTGATTAGCTATAATTTCCTTATATGAACTCGGATTTGCATGTGATTTGCACCATTGGCTTCGTATTCATGAGCCCTTCAACATTTTTCCATTTCACATGTATTTGAAGACTTTTGATCTAGATTCTATGTTGAATCCATTTGGATCACTCCTCCCCACTGGAATTAGCTATCGAGTAAGTGAGGATAAAGTTCCTTCACTTGTCCAATTTCTATCCATCATGCTTTACTTGGATTTGTACCTTTGAGCCCAACTCTTAGGTAGTCAACATCCCCTCGTCGCAAAGTTCTTATCCTTCTGTCAATAATTGTGTCCTCCTGTAACTCATTGAGATACTCAGGCAATAGGTCCTTAGTGGAAGGTAGCTAACCTTGCTCCTCGGAATCTTCAATCAATGAAGGTTCATACAACCCCAAGTTTTCAACATTAACGACTAAATAGATTTGCATATAAGCTGGTAGATCAAGGTGAAAATCATTTTCACCAATTTTATCAAGTATTTTGAAAGGACCATATCTAATTGGTTTTAACTTTTTACCTTCCCCTTGCAGCCTTTCTTTGTTGATGTACAACCAGACTTGATCACCAACTTTAAAACTATGCTCAACTCGATGCTTTTCATGCCACACCATATACTTTTTTTGGCTTCTTTCGAGCTATTCCTGTACTTCCTAGTGAATTTCCTGGATTTGTTCAATGAATTTGGATGCCTTGTCCACATCACTGCGTCCATCAATTGTTATGTCTTTCCCAAAGACAAAATCCAAGGGAGACTTTGGTATAAAACCAAAACAAGTCTCAAAAGGATATCTCTAAGTAGAATAATGTTTGGCATAGTTGTAAGAATGTTGCACATAACACAAATGCTCATCCAAAAGTTTGGGATGCTTGCTGCAATATCCTCGAAGCAACTGTATCATTGTCTTGTTGACCACTTCTGTTTGACCATCTGTTTGTGAATGAAACTTTGTGCTCTTATTTAACTTTATGTCCATTTACTCCCATATACTTGACTAGAATTTCCCAACAAATCGATAATCTTGATCAGATACAATAGAAGTGGGTAACCCAAAATGAACACATACATTTTGAAAGAACAACTTTCTAGTTTGTTCAGCTATGACCTGTTTATTACATGGTATCAAAATACACATTTTACTGAACCTATCCACAATTACACACAAATAATTATTACCTTTTCTAGACTTTGGCAATCCCCCAACAAAATCCATGGAAACACTTTCCCAAGGACGAGAAGGAATTGGGAGTGGAGTATACAAGCCTAATTTTCTATTACTTCACTTGCTTGTGGCACACATAGTACATCCTTTGATATATCTAGAAATTGTCTCATGCATTCATGGCCAATAAAAAAACCTTTGCAATTGTGTGACTGTCTTACTTACACCAAAATGACCTGATATGAGAGAAGTATGTGCTTCTTGAATTATGTTAACTCTTTCAGTTTGTGGAATGCATAACTTTCCCAAATGATATAAGAGTTTGTCCTTAATGTAGTAATCCAATTCTTCTACCTACTTGCCATGACTTAAAGTTGTATATACATCCTTAAAGTCTATATCTTGAACATATTGTTCAATATAACCTTCATGAATTACTGAATTATGCTTAAGTATAGTGGATGCATTTATGATTGGTCTTGATAACATGTCTGCACCTTATTATGTATGCCCTTCTTATATCTGATAACAAGATGAAATTGTTGTAGGAAACCCATCCACCTGTAATGTCTGGATTTTTTCAATTTAGTTTTTTAGTGTAGATATTGAAGTGGTTGATGATCTATGTGAATGATTATTTCTTTACCCATTATGTAATGTTTCCACTTTTTAACACTCTGAACTAATGCATACAATTCTTTATCATATGTAGGATAGTTAACTACTGCATATGTAAATGTATTAGAATGAAAGCATATAGGCTTCATGTGTTGCATCAACATTACACCCATGGCATAGTCACTAGAATCTATCTTGATCTCAATTGGATTTTGAAGATGTAACAATGCTAGTACTAGCATTGTATTGATCCTTTATTTCAAGGTGTCAAAGGCTTTATGTTGTTTTCTCCCCATTGAAACACCTGCTTCACACTTGTTAAAGCATGTAAAGGAGTTGCAATCAACAAAAAGTTAGAAATAAACTTCCTCCAATATTGCGCTACCCCTAAGAAACTTCTAACTTCTGTAGCATATTTGGGTTTAAGCCAGTTCACAATGACTTCATCCTTAGTGGGATCTATCTTCAATTCACCACCCCCTACAATATAACCCAAATAATTGAAAGATGTCCTACCAAATTCACAGTTTGACAGTTTCACATAGAGATTTTCTCTTTTTAAAACATCTAAAACTTGTTTTAAATGCTTTACATGTTCATCCCAAATCATACTAAAAACAAGAATATCATCTAAATAGACTATTACAAAATCATCAATAAATGGTATAAATACATCATTCATGACTCGCATAAACGTAACAGGAGCATTAGTTAAGCCAAAAGGCATAACCAACCATTCATAAAGTCCCTACTTCGTCTTGAAAGCAGTTTTCCACACATCCTATTCTGCAACTCTAATCTGATGGTAGCCGCTTCGCAAGTCTAATTTAGAAAAGTAAACTGCATCTTTTATTGATCTAATAAATCATCAATACGAGGAAGAGGATAATGATTCTTGATAGTGATTTTATTTAGTGCTCTAAAATCAATTCACATTCTCCACGAACTGTCTTTCTTTTGCAACAACACAATTGGTGATCCGCACAATGATGTGCTTGGTCGTATAAACCCTTTATCAAGCAACTCTTGTACCTAATTCTTTATCTCTACATTCTCTAAAGTTGATAACCTGTACATTCCAATTTTAGATAATGGAGCATCTTGCTGCAAATAAATATCATGTGCTATCTCTCGCTTGGGTGGAAGCCCCTGAGGCTCTTCAAACAGAATATCTTAATCGGAAACAACTTTAACTAGATCTTGGAATGCATCGAATTTATCAGGATCCTTTGCTTTTACAATCATTAGTAAAGATTTCTTACTTGAATTTACAATTCTTTTTATCTGTCCTGAGTTTATGAGAGTGAAGTTATCTTTAATTTTATGAGATCTTACAATATACTCAATTCCATCCTTTGTGAGTTGATACTTATTTTCAGCTCGATAGAAGATATCTTTTCTATTGTAGAAGTATGGACTTCCTAAAACAATTCCACATATATCCAATGGGATTATATCTAACTCAACCTCATCTACAAATTTTGACCCAATAGCAAACCGAAGTTTACATTGTCTCGTAACTTGTAGCTTTGTTTTATCACACACCCAACCTAATGGATATGGATTTTTATGAGGTTTTGTTTCTAGACCCAACTTATTTACAATTGCTTCAGAAATCAAATTAACTTGTGATCCATTATCAAATAAAGTATCAATTTTAGTGTGCTTGGAAATGACTCTAATATGAAATAGCTCATTTATTTTTCTCTCATTACTTTCATTATCAACAGAATGTGAAGAATTACTTGTATATGCTTCAGAATATTTGCCTTTTATACATGTGGTTGTAATTTTTATTTCTCCACCTAAGTCTAACCCCAAGTCCTTTTGAATAGAAGCAGCATTCTTTCCCTCTTTACCCCCGAAATTCTTAGGCTTTAGTTATGGATGCGAAGACCAGCAGTGTGCCTCATCGTGTCCTTCCTTCTTACAATGAGTGCATCAAGGTTTATCCTTCTTTACATTGTTTTTTTCCTCTCCTTCTATTTCAGTTTCTTCTTTCCTTTATTCTTGTTCTCAATAGATTTGGATGATTTCCCAACATTTGGGGTTACATTTTTACCTTTAGCCTCTAGATGAGTCGCTTGGACTGACACATAATCTAAGCTAGTGGGATTAAACATAAGTATAGTATGCTTCAAATAACTATGAAGACCGCCTATATATTTTAACAATGTCTCTGGCGAGTCCAATGATATTCCTAATGGTAAAGCTCTTTTACAAAATTCTTGAGTATAACTTTGTACACTTTGACCCTGTTATCTCAAAATCATGCACTGGAAGGCTGCAGACCAGGCTTAACTTCAAGTAACTATTTCAAACCAGACTTTGGCTAAAGCTTAGCCTCTTTAGCCTGAGAGGGCTCTCTCAAAGATTATTACTGTTGACCTATGACAAGATGGCTAACTCTTGTATGATACAATGAACAAGTATGCTGGCTGGACAAAATATTAACTTGATACCCATTGGGCTTATGGAGTCACTTATATCTCAGTAAACAACAACACTATCTTTTCATAGAAATCAGGGCACTTTACATCTAAATGTTCAAACATAACTCACATGAAACTACAGTTTGCAAAGGCATACAGGAAGTCAGAGCATTATCAATGAATTCTGAGTGATTATGCATTTGTAAAACTGTTTAAAGAACATTAAAGAAATATACCATCACACATTTGAACAAGAAGATCCATTGTGAATCCTGAGAAGAAAAGCAATCATTTGCATTACTGAAATTCTGTTCACACATAAGCTAAAACAGTCCTCTGTTTTTTATAAAATATCCAACCCTTGTTACAAAGATGATTCAGCTATATATAGAAACATGACTAACTACTTTGAGCTTCCTCCTCCAGCATGAGGGGAGCTCGATGACTGCCACTAATGACACCTATCTGCTTTTAACAAACTATTTAATACAACAAACACTAACAGAAGTTCTAAAGAGTTCTAATTTGGTTAAAACTCTAATTCTATCTTCTTCATAAATTGATTCCTCCTTGTAGCTTTGACACTTGGCTTCCTCTTCGTTTGGCTGAGATGGCATGAGATGAGCAATTAATGTCCCATGTTGGCTTTGGATACTGAAGGCTTTGATCTGCTCCGTGTTGGCTGAGAATATCCCTAAATTTTCGGTTCTGGTTCCTCATCACCGAGTATGCAGCAGTAGGTACTTTAAGTCTTTAATAACCCAAGAATATAGGGCATTACCACGTTACTAATATGCTAGAGGCTTCTTTGATGGACAGGTGTGCCAACGAAAACTTCTCGTATGCAGCTCCCTCAGAACCCTAATCACCGAGAATAAAGTGGCTTTATAACCAAAAATCTTAAACTTAGGTTAAAAGATTCACCTTTTGTTAAATGTACACCTGGCATATGTTGAATGGTTGTAGCAGCTTGCTTTGATCCCTTTCATGTCACTGAGGTGTTCCCTATGCAAATTTCTTATTCTTTCATCAAACTGTTTGCCTGTGTTTTTTAAAATAACACCTACAGCAGTTTCACAGTTTCGTAGCGCGCTACGAAACTGTGAAACTGTTTAAACAGTTTATCTTTTCCCTGATATTTTACTGCTCTACCACTTGATTGCAAAAACTCCTTTTGACCTTGGATATATGTAGCAAGGATCTACATGCCTTCAGAACAACAGAACTAAGAAAAATTTAACAAAATTTGAACAAAACTTTACCATGAACAGCAACCTTATTTAGCAGCTAGCTGTGCTTTCAAGTCTTTAACTTTCTCTCTCATAGCTTTGTTCTCAGCTCTTAGATGCAGGTTTATCTTTCTGAGGAGTTTGGCCTCCTTAATTGCAGGTATTGTCCATGTATAGACATCAGCTACTGAATCCACCTGATTTATTAGGTTATCACTTCCTTTCGAAACAGCTTTACGATAATTTGCATACCTGACAGCAGATTCCCTTGCGGCATTCCTCACCTTAGCAATTTCATGTTTGGCTGCTTCTAGCTGATTCTTTATAGCTATAATATTTCCCCCTTGAGATATAATGATTGTTCTATTGGTGTCTTTTTGCTTAATTCTTCTATTTCTTCTAGTCATGGTAACAACATTCCACGCTGCAGAATGCTTTGTCACGACTGTACATGTAAATGTCATTTCCATGGTTCAACTCTTGTTTGCAGAAATAGCAAGCACTGAGAAAATAGGCACTGTGAAACATTGTGACATCCAAATAGCTTTGATGCGAGAATGCAACATACGGGGTTCCCTGTTCATATTGTTCCCGAGTGAACCTTATTTGGCATTATCGTTAAGCTGTCTCCTTGCCTTACAGTGCCAGACTCTGTTTTTTGGGATCTTGTCTTTGATGTTAGTACCATAAAAGCGTAATGTGCAGCTACAGCAGTTTCGTAGCGCGCTACGAAACTGCTATGTGATTTAAAAACACAGTTTCACGTCGAAAAATTCAACTCTCTTGATCTTACCTTTTTCCTTTGAAATATTTTCAGTGATAACAGACCCTTCAATTGACGTAATGCCTTCCAACTCATCATTTCTTGCTGCATATAAGCCAAAGGATAAAATTTATTTTTAATGGAAGAAACAAATTCATTCCAAGTTGAAATGATTTTACTGTGTTTTTGAAGATCTGCTTGTGTCTTGCCTTCCCACCACACAAGTGTGGTTCCTCCAAGACGAAGGCTAGCTAGCTGAATCTTCTTCCTTTCTGAATCAACTTTTTGTACCCTGCAATATACATCAATTTACCTTATCCAATTATCTAGCTGTTGAGGAGGTAAATCGCCTCTGCGGACAGAGGCGATCCCTACTAGCCCAGACCGGGTTTAGCAAAAATCATCAAATGCTATAGCACAAGTTCCTAATTCCAAATAAACAGACCGGCGATAAGGGCCTACCTGGATTCCAACGCTATTATTTATAGGAGGGGTGATGCTCTCGTTCATCTGCTCCGACAAATCACAATCCTCGCGATCTCCGTGAACGGACACCTGCACATACAAGAAACGACACAAACACAAGCATAAAATCCAGCATATGCAACTATATGTCAGTCAGAAAGTACATAACTCATCATCATCATAAATAATAATAAGAGTGGAACCATAACCAATAGTCATTCATCAATAATTAATCAAATGGGAGTACAACCAATGTTCTGACATTGGATTCTCCTTCGGCGGGTAGTCAGCAGCACATGTCTCGCAAAGCCTGTCGAGAAAAAGGACAAGCCTCTCTCTTTGGATCTTGGACAACAATCTCCTTGCTTCGATTTGGCCTTATGGGAATCAAGAAGGCTCTTGCAGCATGAAGCTTTTGGGAATTTTGGAATTCTGAATCTCTGGAACTAGCTTGCAAAGGAAAATGGGCAAGCTTTTATAGATGAAGGAAGGGGAGTTGGGATCATAGCCAATAATCATGGGATTGGCCATATCATCAAAGAAGCTTCCATGAGAGGTGGCAAACCACTTCCTCTCTATGGAAATCCATAGCCGAACCACCCAACTCAAGATAGATAGCAGTCTAGGAATTTGTTAGGACGAAACTTCCAGCGTTTATTTGTTAAGAAACACTTCTGATTATGGTTGGCGCAGGTGCGACTCTATGACAGAGCCCAACTGGTGTGCCGTCTTTGGATGGTTTGCCCCCTTGGCGCAAGGGCTACACTATGGAACCGTGCCAATGGAAAAAGAGCTATTTTTAGGGTTTTTCAGCAGGAGATGTCTTCATGGAAAATAAAGCTCATGTTCAGAGGAATGCAATGCAAGTGTTTGTAGGCCATGTCACTTTTCATAGGTCCCGGAATGATTCCTCCAAGATACGGGAGAGGGGTAGTAGGGACGGTGACAAATTTCTGTGTAACACTAGCTTTTTTGCATTAAGTTCTCCATCATAGATTGGCAAATCAAATTTTACAACTAATTTGATCAAAGAGTTTTTCTTTTTCTTCTTCTTGGAAGAACTAGTTTTATGAGAAGAAGAAGATGATGATGACGATGATGGTGATGATGGAGGAGATGGTGGAGGTTGCATTCCTCCTTTTCCTTTATCTTCGTTATCTTCTTTCTCTAGAGGGATAAAGAGAAAAGGTTCCTCTGCTCCTTTGTCTGGTCTAGGTGATGAAGTGCCTTCACCTATACCCTTTTCAAACTCATGATACATCTCTTCCACCATTGCACGTATCATCATGAAGCTCTCCAAGAACTGGGATTTTGATCCAAGTTGAGCTTCATCTGTCATCCTTCTTCGTGAATAGACCCTTCCAATCTCTGGATTCGCCTCAACAAGTTCTCCTTCACCTCACCCGAACCTTAACCTAGTTAGCATTCAAATTTCCATACAAACTTGTCAAACCTTAAAAACCTTAAGCTCTGATACCACTTGATCTTAAATTGATAAAAGGTATTACAGACTTATGTGTTGATTTGTCTATATTACTTAATGCAATGGATCAATAAGATTGTGAATAACACAGACACTTAAACAATTATAAAAACACAATCGACACAAGCAAAATTGATAAATAAGTTCACTAGACTTCCTGGCTATGTCTCCTAGTCCTAGCTTCTAGTGTTGACCTCTTTATTATGTCTCCAATTGGTTGTTACATGTGTGAGCTCAAAAACAGAGTCTCAACACAGAAATGGAACTCGCCATTATGTTCCGCTCAAAACTTCGAGTCGAAATGAGCATACACACGACCGTACTGGTCACCCTAACCTCCAGACCCCCTGGAACGGTTCACAACACACTTTGAACACCCTGTCAATTGTTATGTTGTTTATATAGCACATTTTAGTTACAAATTGAAATAAATGTGGAACAAATACGTTTATAATAGAAATAGGCTATAAATGAAAGGATTAGTGGGCGCGGGTGGACCCCGACCATTCAACCTTTCCCTGGCACTGATCTCAAGAACAAACCATCTGACGACAGTCGTGTCCCGCTCCTCAACTAATCTAGACAATCTGCACCGTTGATCTATCCTCTGTCATCCGACGACTATCATGGTTTCGTGCTCCAATTAGCACATTCGCTATTTCTCCGAAGGCACGCGATAAAGTGATTTTCAAGAGGCTATGTGTTGAGCGTTGAGTGGAATCGCGTGCTCCCGATCTAAAACCACTTCCTGCCTTGAGGGCATGCAATAAACCATTTACCACCCTCCTGTCGGAACTCAAAGAGTTTAACTCCTTTTCCATAGTTTTATCACGTCCATTTTCCCAGATAACTTCACTGCATGTTTCGACGTGATATCCGTCGATATCCTTTGATCGGATGATCTCTGCCCTTGACCATTGTTCCTCATTGCCCAAGGTCTGAACCAATCTCTGATTGCCACATCATCTTCTCTGATGACATCATCAGGTACCTGCGACTCTTTCCCGAGTTTCCACATGTCCTACTGACATTGGCTTTGACTCTTTGACCCGAATCTTTGATTAGCTCTAATTTCCTTGTCTGAACTCAGATTTGCACGCGGTTTGCACCATTGGCTTCGTATTCACGAGCCCTTCAACATTTTTCCATTTCACTTGTATTTGAAGACTTTTGATATGGAGGCTATGCTGAATCTATTTTGGATCAGCTTTGTATGAGACAATTTCCATACAAAGAGTTGGATTTCTACCAGTGTGTCACCAATGTTGTAGCGGCTAAAACCTCCCTCCAAAATTTTACTTATGCTTCAATTTTGGAGCCTTCCTTCTAAATCATAGCAGCTCATCTCGCACTGATCTAGGTACATGTGCTTCAGCTAAGCCTTATTATTTTCATCTTGGCTTGTGTTTGCTCACTCAGTTCATTTTTTAACCGACAAACCAATCTCCTGACTTGGTCCCTTGACAATTATGGGCTTTCCTTAGAGAACTACGCAATTCTTGAGGGAAATTGGCCTTGTTGTTGGGAATTGTGTAGTCCTGACTGCCAGTGAGCCTTGAACTCAGAAAATGTGTAGTATTGAATGGAATTCAACCTTGAGCTAGGAAATTGCACAGTCAAGAGAGGCAACTTGTTGGGTGTGGAGCCTGATTATATTTTGTATTCAAAGGTCTCAGCCGGATGTATACCCTAGGAAGATTGTACACCCCTCCACGTGGGGGGGTGATGGGGGGACTTTTCCCCCCCACAGGGGTTCGAGGGGGCTGATCCCCCTCAGCTGGGGGGTCCGGGGGCTAGTGGTCCCCCAGTAGGGGTTTGCGGGTAGCGCCCCCGAAGCTAAACTTAGATGTAAAATTGCCTTGTAAAAGTATAGTAATTTCTAGTCAATCTGGGCCGTTCATTAGGCGGATGATCTAACGGTAGAAATTATGTTTAGTTTAGGGTTTTTTCCCTAGAAGGCAACCCCTCACTATATATGAGGGAATTGTATTGCGTCTATGCATCTTTGTATTCTAAGTGAGGAAGAGAGAGGAGATTGAGAGCGAAGAGGATGTTATAGCGGATCTATTGTAGGTTGTATCTCTTCAGCTTGCTCGATAATATAAAAGGAAGGACTAGTTGTTTCTCCATGGACGTAGCCCAAATTGGGTGAACCATGTATATCTGTGTCTCTCTTGTTTTATGCATTTTCTGTGTTTATATTTTTTCAATATTTTATGTGTTCCATTGCTCCG
Organism: Pinus taeda; assembly: GCA_000404065.3. NCBI lineage: Eukaryota > Viridiplantae > Streptophyta > Pinopsida > Pinales > Pinaceae > Pinus > Pinus taeda. The sequence continues at coordinate 203,543 of APFE030073578.1, read as the reverse complement.
TAATATATAATTTTCTAACACAGCCTAGAGCCACTGAACCCAAAAATTGCACAGACCCCACTATGCTTAGAAACTACGTAGTGCATGAGCCAGTGAGTTGCCCAATCCTTCCTAGAACTACGCAATCTTTCCGGGAAATGCATGGCAATGTTTCCTGAAAAAGAAAAAGGAATCCCTAAAAAATAGGGATCTATTTTTAGTAACCCAAAGGAGGCACTTGTGTTATTTTAGAAATGCTGCCAAGTTTCACTTTCTTCTTGATTTTAGGCATGTGCATCATAAACCCTAACTTGACCAATTTTATTTTAATTGACACTGCTAGATCTTATTGGCTTATTAGGGCCTGACCCAGGTTCAAAGTGGATTTAACCAAACAAATCCCAGTACTACTAGCTCTTTGGGCAACAGTCCACGGAGCGCAGACTGAGGTCTCACCCGAAGTAGCATGGGAAGGTGCTAGAACCAAGTTTCCGCACCTTGGAGATGTCTGATGAGTTCAAGTGGTCTGCGGTTCGACCCTACGCGCACGTCGCTACGCGCACTTTCCCGTAACTCACAGCCTAAGATGTTGCCTTCGCGCAGCCCTACTTGGGGGACTGAATGCTATTATTACCGAAGTCCTTACTAGTATTCCAATGTTAGTTGATTATTTTAGCCTACTTGCATGCTTTAAGTTATACTTAACAATATAAACCATTCATACATGTGTGTGCAGTAAATAAATAGTATATTTGCAATTTATATCAAACATGCATTAATCCAAGAACAAATATACAAATATGATATCAAACTTCTCTTTATCAATCCCTTCTTCAGTTACATACTCGACTCCGCCCTGCGCACTCAGCTGCAGACTACTAGGCCTCTGCGGACTCAGTTGTAGAGCTTTCTCCTACTCTATGACCCAAAGACACACTTAGTCACTTAGACTCTTTCTTCTCTCTAGTACTCCACTATGATATCTTTTACACTTAGAGCCTCACTCTATTTATACAATCCCATGGTCCGCAGACCATGGGCAGGCTGACATTACATTACAATACTAGGGCGAACAACCCTGTGACTCTATCATACATTTCACGCTTCGCGCCCGCAATATCGAGTCAAAACTTGGGCTTTGAGCCCCAAAACATGCCTTGGGGCGATTCCATGCCCAACAGGCCCCCAACACAAACATCGTGACTCGCCCTTGAGTCACTTTGTCGGCACGGTGATCTTTTCATGGAGTCCCTCCAACTATTCTCAAACTGTGCTAAGGTCAGCAGCACACTGAACTGCTACTTGCTGGATATGTTGCATCCGATGTTCTGAGACCTCTATGTCCAGAGTGCTTCTCTTCATCTTTGTGTGCATCCCCTGTATGTGCACGAGCTTTCCTTCGATGGTTGTTGTGATAGTGAAAGCCTCGTCAATCCAAGGTTGGATGCGCGTTATTAAAACTGCCTCCTTATGTCGAGCTGCATCCACCTGCTCCTTTAGTGCCTTAGCTTGTTGCATCCTCGAAAGCCACTGGGTGAGGACCACTGTCTGTGCAGTTCTCGGACACTGTCATATTGCTACTGGAGTTCTCACGCTTCTATTTCCAAGCGCTAGATGTTGGGGTCCTCCTGCAGAGTCATGAGAACCTCAAGTGCTTCTTCCAACATGGTGGTACAGTCTCGCACTACACTTCCCATTTCTTCCAATCCCGCTTTGATAGTGCTAGCGCGTTTTTCTCTAACTTTCAGGGGAGTGGATGGATGCACCTTTAACTGTAGCTCGGTGATCTGAAGATTCAGCTCCAGCTGAACCTTAGTCATTTCTTCCCTAGACTCGTAGACTCCGATTTATAACCTGTGGATCCGCACCTTCGCTGGTATATCTACTAGGATGGCCAGCTCTAGGATGCTTCAGCAAGCATCATTTACCACCTACACCAATTGTTGATTTTGTGACACCAATTTGTCACGCTACAAGTTGAGTTGTTACATGTTTATCTTTTACTCATTGAGGACTTGGATCGCATAGCTCTCCCTAGAACGCAGCTCTGCCGTTATCTCATCCTGTAACAGATATAGTGTCTCACGTAGAAGGGTAGCCATATTAAGGCCAAGGCCTTTCATCATGCTAACCAAAAATCTATCAGCCTCATTCGATGTTACTAGGGCCCCTTCCAGCAACACTATTGTGTTTTCCATCCGTGTGCGCAACATATGCTCTGCTGCCTAGGATCCTATTGAAAAGGTGGTTTGAAAGGGTACCCACCTAAGGGGGGCGCACCTGTAACTCCTGCAACTGTGCTCTGAGGGCCCCCAACATAGTCTAGTGCTCTTGCATGAAATCTTGAAGGGCCTCATTTGTGACATCGTGCACCATCTCATCGGTGTCGTGCAGATCACACTCGGTTAGGGTGATCGGGTCAATGGCCAATTTCGAGGCCTTGGCCTTCTTCCTTGACCCTGCTCATTATGTCGTGTGTGGGCACGGTGCTTGGTGTTAGAAAATTATATACGGAGCAATGGAACACATAAAATATTGCAGAAATATAAACATAGAAAATGCATAAAACAAGAGAGACACAGATATACGTGGTTCACCCAGTTTGGGCTACGTCCACCCCGAACAGCCAGTCCTTCCTTTCTATTATCCAAGAAAATGAAGAGACACAACCTACAGAAGATCCGATGTAATATCCTTTGTTTTCTCTCACAGTCTCAACTCTTTGTTTCTCACTCAGAATACATGTCTATTACACAGCCTCAAATAAAATGCCCTCATACAAAGAGAGGGGTTGCCTTCTAGGGAAAAAAACCCTAAACTAAACATAAGTTCTACCGTCAAATCATCTGCCTAATGAACGGCCTAGATTGACTAGAAATTACTATACTTTTACAAGGCAATTTTACATCTATTTTTAGCTTCGGGGGGGCTGCCCCCAAACCCCCGCGGGGGGGACAAGTCCCCCCCACATGGAGGGGTGTACAAACTTCCTGGGGCATACATATGGCTGAAACAAAGACCTCTAAACAATCATGTTCCATACTCAACACCTAGGTTAGTTCCTCCTTCTTCAGTTTGTACCTCCTGCCCCTGTGAGGTCGTTGCTTGTCCTCACCTACCTTCATGGTTTCTTCCTGTGCTGTTGCGGCTGCTTCTGTGGCCTTTTTCTACTTGGCATCTTTCTGTGTCACTTCCCGTGCTACCTGTACCTCATTTGTTGTTGTTTCCTTCCACCTTTTCTCAACCAACTGTGTGACACGAAACTTGGCATCGTCCTTCTTCTTCTGTGCTGCCGACCTCTCAATTTCTGCAATGTCTGGGGTGTACCATTCCAGTGGCCATGCCTCCAAGACATTGAAAATGGCGTCGAAAGTGGATACAAAGGGTAGCTTTGTCCACTGCTTCACTAGATCCTTTCACACCCTGATGTATATATTATGCATGTCTACTTTGAATTCTGCAAAACTCTACAGACTGTTGTACACCATGGGCGACAAGCACGGCTTCCGGTTGATCCACATGTGGATGTTCATCTCCATGAGTGCCTAGAAGATCTTGATGTCGCGTATCCTTTTTTCATTCTTCGTGGCCCATAGTGAAGCGTACTTCGCGGCCTCTAGTAAATCACTGTCAATTATGAGAAATTGACTATCCTCCGGCAATTCCCCCACTACGAGCACTATGAATAGCAACAGCCACACATAGTGGAAGGTTTTACCCTACTCTTGGGCTTCGCGACAATTCTTCAAGAATTCTATGCAAAAGAATTCAACCTAGTTAAATTGGACCCCCTCCGCGCATTACTCGACCAGTGCGATCACCGGTGCAGGTACCTCGTCCGCGTGGCACTTTCGCATAACTTTTCCTGCCAGGATTTGGGTTGCTACGCGTACCACTTTGTCCTTTATGCTAGAGATGGCGTAGCCCCTCTTCTTCTTCTCCAACTTGTACTTCATCTTCATGGCCTTCGCAAGGGCCAAATCACTACTCTTCCGTTCCAATATGGTCACGGGGTCCTTTCCTTTATATGGTAGTCTAGAAATGCGATGAATTAGGTCTTCCATGATGGGGATGGGCTCCTCCAGCCATAGATACCCATCATGCACTAGGCAAAGAAACTGCTTGATGATGAAAATGGCTATTGGGGCGTGGTGGAAATGCGAAACCCATAGTAGGTTTAGTAGCTCGACCTTTTCCACTCTATGTAACCACTTCCACGGCTCTAACATTGTCACCACCCCCACGTTGTTGTGCTTCATGAGGTTCCCGGTCTCCAGGTGAGGGAACATCTCGTGGTTAGCAAGGTCCGAATATTCAAATTTCATTGTTGGCACATGGCCCAAGTGTGTGCCTTCAAACATAATGCCATTTGGGAGGAGCGGGGTCTGCAGTGAACTCTTGGTTTCTTTCAGTTCCTTGGGCACTTTGGCCTTGCCTTTTCGCAGGGGGACATATGCGGGCAGTGTTATCGTAGAGTGTGTAGGTTGAATGTCCACCTCCATGCCTTCGTCTTCTTCCTCCACAATGATAAGGTCCTACAAATCTTCTTATTCCTCATCTATTTCTATTGTGACAGATTTCCCCTTCTCTTCCATCCACAATTTGCTACGCATCGCGTTCCTTGGGGACACACGTACGGGGGCCATTGCTTGTTTATCCTTCTTAGGTCTTGGCATACGCGGTGATTTGGGAATATCTACCACAACCCAGGCACCTTCTAGAACATCCTCCACAGTTAGGGCTTACACGCCCTCGTCGGCGATTACCTCTTCTATTCACAAACCATTCTTAGTTGATGTCATTGTATCTTGGTTGTAACCTGTCACTCGCGAGTTCAGGGTCTCAATCAACACTTGGCTCACAATGCTTAGGGCTCTACTCAATTACTCAATTCTCAAATGACCAAGTGTTGTTTGTTTGGTATCCCTTTTCATTTTATATTGCCTTTTGAATTTGAATTCGATCATTCTCCCCAATTCTAGTTCATTAATGCTTTCTTGGCAGCAAATTTTCCCAAATCTTACCCATAAATCACATCTCAAATGTCTGCCACCTGCTCCATTTAGCCTCAATTCGATCATCCCATCTTGAACAGTGACTTCAACAGTCACTTTCTGGCCAATCCACGCGGCAGCGCAACCCCTGTGCGTGGTCGCAAACCTTGTGACTCTCCACTTCTACACGCATCTCCAATATCGTGTAGCTCCTGGGAAAAATAGTTTATAGTCCTGCGCTCCCTTCCAACTGCCTGGAGTGCTAGGAATATCCTTCCCCTGGCTAGTCAGGTGGTCACACCACCCGTGTAGGGCTTAATCCTGTCCTCCATTAGGGTTCTTGGAGAATCCCCACCTTCTATTGTTGTAGTCGGCATCGTGTACTTCACCATTTGCAATGCGCTACCCTGGTCACTACGCTTGGTGATATGCAATCCAAGCCAAGGCATCAGACTAACCAATTCACGGCAATAGTTCTCAAACTTGTAGTGTTTTCAGCAAGAAACTCTTCCTTTATCTTGTCCTCCAGCTTCTTGACCTCTGCGTCCATCAAAGTGCTTTTCTCACTTAACTGTACCCTTTCTTTTTCATGTTCACGGAGTCTAAAGTTTCCTTATTGGATTTCCTCCTCAAGTCTCATGTGTTCTCTCTCTCGTGGCTGTGTGATTCCTTCTTTCTGAGCTTTGCGAACCGTCGTATCTACGGGTGCTGCCATGCATGGACTAGGCTTTGCATGATCCATAGGGATTACAGCATCTATTTCATACTTTATCGTTGGAACTGCCCGTGTGGTCAGGGTTTTGCACATGGTCCTATGCACCCATAGAATCGTTGGTACGCGTAGGTCCCAGTCAATGCATCCCACATGGTGGACCATGTTCAGTACTTCGCTACTTTGTCAAAGGCTTCCATGCGGATAATTTGCGACGTGCTTGGTCTTATCATACTTCGGTGTTCGCGCAATCACCTTTCTTGCTCCTGCTTGTTGGTCTTGTTTCCTATCGCGAGGACAGTGTGTGTTCATGCAGGTTGCATACCATATGTCTGTGCCCATCTAGAGAGGTGGGCGCATAGGTTGTTTCGTCCATCATACGCGGCTTTCATCCACATCTGAGGTTTTCCAAACCACCTGAGCATCATCCTTCTACATTCACGCTGGTCCTCAAAAATTCTTTGATGCGTACCCCACCATCGTGCGGGCATAGCATGTAGTGCCCATTTTAGAGCGTCGAAACGTTGTTGTTCGAGTACTTCACTTTCAAATTTTTTCAAGAAATAATCCACCTTGGTCAATCAGTCATACATAGGCATCTCTCTTACCTCTGTTGTCACGCAGCGTAGTGACCTTATCATCATGTTGCAGTTGAGCGTGGTTACCTCGTGTAACCGGTTCTGCCATTGTTCCATTTCCTCGTTTGAATCTAAGGTGTAGGAGCTTTTGCACTCCCACGAAATCCTACCATATGCTATAGGATTCTCCCGAGCTGTTAGCTTGTAGATACACTCTAGATCGTCATCATTGTCACAGTTGTGCACCAGTTCTGTGTAGCGCGATCCTTCTGCAACGTCTAAATGTACCACTATGCGAGTGACTTTTTCTCAAAAATCATCCTACGTTTCTTTAGATTTATCACTCTATTCATGTCAGTGGCCCAATCTATTCCCAGTAGCGTGGGATAGGTATTGTTGTCATCAACAATCTCTATCACTTAGAAATCAGCAAGCATGCTCATACCTTCGATATCTACCGTTATTCCCTGCAATCTTCCCATAGGTAAGATCTTTTGTTGGTTTGCCATTCATAATTGAATAGGAGACCATTGCAATGTGAGCCTGCCCATGCGCTCCCATGTCTACTTTGGTAGGATGTTCGCGTCCAATCCTAGATCCAAAATCACTTGATCCATTTCATATTCCCCGATTTGCGCAATCAATCTCATCTCCCTTCTTTTTAGCATTGTGTGCTTTCCAAGCTTCCCGACTACATGTGATTCTCCTAAGCCACAACATCTATTGATGAGTTCTTGCAGTCCTTTCACCGCTTTTCTATCGCGTAGCAGCTTCATGCATGTCTCCAAAATGGTAGTGAGCATTGATGGGTCCATTTCTAGTTATAGCTTGTCTTTACTACCTAAAGTGGAGGCCTCCATGAAGCTCTTCTTAGCTTCCATGAATGTCTCCTTCGCACGCTCCAAATCAAACTCCGGTTCCTTTGTTGGAGCCTTGTGAACCTAGGGACTCTCCTCGAGCTTCCTTCCCTTGTCATCTCCTGTCGTGATACCTCTTTGAAGCACGATGTTTACATTCGTGTCCTCCTCGTGAGACTCAGACCTCACCATTTTCAGGTTCTGAGTCAGGGGAGGCTGGAGTGTTCCTTTATCGCGCAACCTCGCTATGAGTGTGGGGTAGTCCTCCATCTCATGATCAAACTGGGTACAATATAAACATGATGCTCTCATCGGATTTGTACAATCGCGGGCATATTGCCCTGGCCCTCCACAATTGTAACAAATCAGCTGTCCACGACCCCTTCCTGGTCCCATTCCACCTCGACCTCGTCCGCACCCCTAAAACCCAGTGCGTGCCATTCCTACATTTTGATCAAGGGCTCGTGTTTTGTTCTGAACTTTGTAGGTAGGAGTCTGATCTATCATCAGTTCATAACTTCTACAGGTACGCTCATCATGGCCTACTGACCTGCAGAAATTACAGAACAACTATTGGGACATCGGCGAATACTTCTATAATATATGGCAGTTATCTGTAGCATGCTTCCCTCATATCTGACAAATCTCACACCATAATGTGGGCGTCGCGCTTGGCCTTTCTTGTGCCTATGGTCTCAATGGCATTGGCCCTCCTCCCGCCAAGGAGTTCGCAAAGACTAGACAATGGTCCTTGTCATGTCCCTGGCCTTTGTACTTTATGCACCATACCTCCTCGTGCACTTCTGGGCAAGCTGTCTTGTCTTGTTTTAGGTTCTACATCTCACAACACAAGTTTTTCAACTGTGCGTGGATCTGTTGGACTCCCAAGTTAGGATCTTGTATCGAGGTCTCGTGCAGTCTTATTGTGATCTCCAAGGCCTCGGCCTAAGTTGACAGCTTCTATTGTGACAACAATTTCCTTAGATGCAGCATTAGTGACGCTACAAATCATGCACAGTGTTGCCCATCCGTCAAGGTCTTGTTGGCTTCACGAATCATACACTTCAGTATCTGATCCAGCTCCCAGGGGGTCTTGCCTGGAAACATCATGATTTCCTTAAATCCAATAATCGATTGTGTGTCTCATTTTGGCCTACTAAATTCCCTCTTTAGCGTAGCATGGATATCCGTGATCCCTACGTTTGGATTGTCATTGGAATGCTTAATGTAACACGTCAGTGGATGATCCTGCAAGGAATTGACAGGTGTTACCTTCTTTATATTGTCATCCGTGACTCTTTGTGCTTCCCATACAGCCTTTACTATGAACCAAAATTGGTCTAGATCTTCATTCCCTACTCCTTTGAACACCGACAACTTTATTGTGCTCACCATATTGAACAATGGTGGTGGCGGAAGCGGTGTGGGCGAAGATGGGGGTGAAGATGGTGAAATTGGTGGTGGTGTAGGTGGGGGTGGTATGTGTGGAATTCGTTGTCTTATCAGACTAATCGCACTTCTTAGTGAAACTTTCGCAAGCTCCTCCTCGCTCTCCCGCGAAACTGAAATCAAGAGACTAGTCTCTAATTCTTCGCTACCTTTGTTTCTGTAGATCCTCCCTCTTCGCGTAGCCCCAAACATCAATTTATTCGCATAACCCGCTTTTCACACAATAGCATTTTAATCCAAGTGTTCAAAGATTTAATGTACTTACCTCACGGTCCTTTGAGGAAGTGTCATTCAGCCTCGCTATAGCTGACTGAAGTATCTACCGCAATCTCGGTGACAAACCATCCTATAACCCGATCAAGCCAATGGTCCACAGCGCATGCGATCTTATCTTCTGATGCTTCCAGTTTGTGCACCAACTCTAGAGTCCACACAATAGGCTTGTCGAGCCTACACCTTCCTTAAATTTCTTCTAGCTTCACGATCCACTCGTACAACTCAGAGGGGAAGGATGCAAAGAGAATTTCATGGATTTCTATATATAAGTAGAGCTCTAACCACTCTTCCTTCGATACTTGTGGATTTTCGTTTTCCTGTGCCATGAACTCGTGAATCTTTCTGTCCAACCACTCTTCAATTTCTTTCTTTGTCGGATTCTAGTGACACGACATCAGACATCACTTATGCAGATCCCGGTCCCAGCAACGGAACCATTTGTTGGCTTATTGGGGCCTGACCCAAGTTCAAAGTGGATTTAGCCAAACAAATACCGGTACTACTAGCCCTTTCGGCAACAGTCCATGGAGCGCGGATTGAGGTCTCACCCGAAGTAGTATGGGAGGGTGCTAGAACCATGTTTCTGCACCCTAGATATGTCTGATGAGTTCAAGTGGTCCGCGGTTCGACCCTACGCACATGTCGCTACGTGCACTTTCCCGTACCTCGCAGCCTGAGATGCTACCTTTGCGCAACCCTACTGGGGGGCCGAACGTTGTTATTACCCAAGTCCTTACTAGTATTCCAATGTTAGTTGATTATTTTAGCCTACTTGCACGCTTTAAGTTATACTTTACAACATAAACCATTCATACAGGTGTGCACAGTAAATAAACAGTATATTTGCAATTTATATCAAGCATGCATTAATCCAAGAACAAATATACAAATATGATATCAAACTTCTCTTTATTAATCCCTTCTTCAATTACAAACTCAACTCCACCCTGTGCACTCAACTGCAGGGGTCTGTGCACTCAACTGCGGACAACTAGGCCTCCACGCACTTAGCTACAGAGCTTTCTCCTACTCTACGACCCAAAGACACACTTAGTCACTTAGACTCTTTCTTCTCTCTACTACTCCGCTATGCTATCTTTTACACTTAGAGCCTCACTCTATTTAACAATCCCATGGTCCATGGACCATGGGTAGGCCGACATTACGTTACAAGACTAGGGTGGGAAACCCTGTGACTCTATCATACATTTCATGTTTCACGCCCGCAATTCGCAGAGTCTTTACAACAATATCGGGTCAAAACTTGGGCCTTGAGCCCCAAAATATGACTTGGGAGGATTCCATGCCCAACAGATCTCATTTTCACACTCGTTCAGAGAGCTCTAGCATTCCCAAGGAGTTCAACGAGCCTTTGATGTGATCATCGTCGATTTTATGGGTGAGTTTTTCTTTTCTCATCTTTTGCCACTTTTTTGTCGCTTTTTGTTGTTTAGCTTGTGAGAGTGTTGTTTCACTTGTTTCTTTGAACGATTGTTGGCGTTTTAACTTGTTTTAGCTTGTAGAAGTGTTGTTTCAAGTTTTAGGTTGTCTTGCCCAAGTCTCGCATGAGTTTCTTGTTTTTGCACCAACAGTCATCGTTGCAGCAACTCTCTTCACATGCTTTGTTTTCCTTCAGTTTAATAAATTCTTGCACTTGTTTCACATGCATGCATCAACACTTACTCATATCTACACTCAACATCATGTCATCCTTCATATTCACTTGCTTTTCACACTCCCCTTGGGAATATCTAGGTCCCCTTGGTCGGATCTTACACTTCAGTGCTTTCACTACACAATCTGGGAGCTCAAGGCCTCTACCTTGGCTTTTGGAATTGCACAAAGCTTGGCCTGGGCTGGCTCCAACTACGCACTACGCAGTTCCAAGACCCAGCCTCCCATCTTGGCGACTGAGACTACATAATGCATAGTCTCTCCCAGCCTTGGCCTAGACTGAACTGCGCATTGTGTAGTTCCAGTCATCAAGATTCCTAATTGACTATTGGGGCTACACATTGCATAGTTCCCACAGTCAACTAGTGACCTCTATCATCCAAAATTGTGCAATCCTTTCCATCATGAGCCCAACTTGCTGCTTGATCTTGTCTTAAAGTTTTTTTTTTAGCTGACATTTGCTTGTTATCAGTGTCCTCTCTATCCCACAAATACAACAGTTGTTGAGCATATCTCTAGTAGTCACAATTAAAATGGCATCCAAGAAAGCTACATCAAAGGAAACCGCCAAGAGTAGTATTGGGGAAGCAGTTTAGAAGATATCAGTGGATTTTCCAGTATATGCAGATACTCGATTGTTCATTGCGAAGGGTACAACATTGAAATGGAAACAGATCAAAGATACTTTTGCAAAGGACTTCAGGGAAGACTTAAAGGACCAATAGGTTTATCTTAGCATCTAGTGGTCAGGGTTATACAAGGTTTCATGTAGATACCACGTCTTCCCATGTGAAGACATCATTAGTTGGATTATCTCACATACGGATGAGAAGACTATGACATTGAGCAATGTCAACAGGAGAGAGCTTTCCACCTTCAGGGCAGAGAACTTTCAACATATGTATCACTTGCCTGAGTCGGTGAAGCACATGGAATAACTCTTTTATGCCACCCATAGTTGTAGGTTTTAACCCCATACAGAAATTACCTACATATGAATTCTAAATCACAGGAGAAATAAAAATGCGAGAGCATAACACATAAAACACATATACACAGAGATTTCCCACTGGATCCCAAAACCGGGACTACCAGCTTGATTTTTCATTATGTTCCTTTCAATGTTACAATACATATTTATACATGTCGAAGCATCCAATACCATGGACCGAAAACCATAGGAAGGTTTTCCCAACCTAATATAGGGTCCAAAAAAAAAATTCCCGGGGCGCTGCCCCGAGCCCTGTAGAGGGGGGCTACCCGCCCCCCTCTAACCCCCCGGTTCACTACGTAGGTTAGTCGTGGAAAGAATATAACACAACCCAACAATAGCTATGTGAACGCGAGAGATATTGTTAAGCGCTAGGTGAAAGAGTCATTGGAGTTTAGACAAACACCTACCCATGTTTATAAGTTATAAGACGAAGTCCCTCGGGAAGGCTTACCAGTGCTTGATCATCTTTGCCTACAGAATATATGGTCAAGAGAAAACAAAAACCTTTCCTGAAGGGTGGGTGGTCTTACTGGATCAGTTGGTGAATGATGGGAGGCCATTCAACTCGTTAGATTTGTTGGCTCATCTGTTGAAGACCCATGTGGTTAAGGCTTGAAATCCTCCCAAAAATGAGCAATCAAGGTTTTACATGTCCCCATACTTACTGGATGCAATATGTGCCCAGTAAAAGTTCCCTAGCATGAGATGAACATGGAAACCAAAAGAAGTTGTCGTCAACATCTATTGCAAGTTGCTTTTTGACTGCAACTATCAAGGAGTGATGGCAAGGCTAACTGACCATTTTATGATCTCGTTGTACAAGTTTATCTTTGAGCAGGATCCACCTTGCATGTTCCGAGAAACAATGGAGGTGATAGTAAACATTGCAGATTGGTATGTCTCACCAAGTGGCACCTTCATTAGAGCATTTGGTGGATAGAAGCCTCCTCATTGCCTACCTAGGTATGCCACTCACAAGATGATCATGCAAGAAGTTTTGTGCCACATCGTTACAGGCTTGTCAGTAGAATTGCATAGGAAGAAGAAAGCGTCATGGCTCGCTCTTCCTTTGTGGATCGGATTATACGAGATTAAGAGCTTAAAATATGAAAATGTCAAGGATAAGGACAATGTAAACTTTGAAACAGGAACTAACATTGTTACCCGTTTCGTAGAGATAGAAAAAAACTTACCCAATTTTGAAACGGGGTGATGCAGAACACATATTTTTTTTAGAGCATAGTTTTTTGCGCTTTAAATTTTTTTATGTACATTACGTTTTAGAATGTTAGTGATTTGCATGTTGATTTTAAAAAGTGGTGATTCTGCATCAAGCCCTTTTTTTAAAAGTCCTGTTTTTTTACTTTAAATTTTTTAATGTATGAAATGTAAATAATTATTTTCTAAATTTAACATTTTTGACATAATTTTTTAATATATTAAGTATGGATTTTTTTTAATTATTACACTCTTTACACTTTAAAATTTTATGTCAATTTATTTGACAAAAAAAACAAATATATAAATATATAAATAAATAAAATAAAATTAAAACTAATAAAATTAAGTAACTAAAAATAGAAAACTTTTAAAAAACATTAAAAAAATTAAGAACAAACTAAATTAAAAAATAAATAAATAAACCAATAAAAACTATAAACTATTAAAATCAAGATTAAAACATTAAAAAAAAAAAACAAACAAACAAACAAACTTAAAAAACCAAAATATACTCAAAAAAAAACCTAAAAACATTTTAAATTTTTAAAAATATATATCTTGGATTTTTTTAAATCATTTGAAATTTATTAAAATAAAAAACATTTAAAACTTTATAAAACATATATGCACGTCCCTCTATGGCTCAGGGCCGCACCCCCACAGGGAGTCGGGCGGTGGTTATCCAATTCCAAGAATCGGACAGCCACCGTCCGGCCGTCCGTGGGGTGTTTATCCAATTCTCGGAATCGGATAGCCACCGCCTGACCGCCCGTGGGGGCGCAGCCCTAGGCGGCGGAGCTACCTAGGGTCGCAACCCCACAGCCGACTTAGCAGTGGCTATTTGATTCTCGGAATCGGATAGCCACCGTAAGGCCGCCCGTAAGGGTGGCTATCCGATTCTGAGAATTGGATAGCCACCACACGGCCACTTGTGGGGGTGGCTATCCGATTCTAAGAATCAGATAACCACCCCCACGGGTGACCGAGTGGTGGCTATCCGATTCTCGGAATTGGATAGCCATTGCTTGGCCACCCCCACGGGTGGCCGAGTGGTGGCTATTCGATTCCGAGAATCGGATACCCACCGCCCAGCTGCCCATGGGGGCGCGGCCCTGGGTAGCAGAATTGCACGCAACTCCATCGCCCAGGGCCGCGCTCCCACTGGCGGTGGCCGATAAAATTGTTTAAAAAAAAAATGTTAAATATGTTAATTGTATTAAAAAAAATGATTTTTTAAATTTATATATATTTGTAAAATATTTTTTTAATATTATATATATATATATATTTATTTATTTATTTATTTATTTATTTTAAATCGAAAATTTTAAATCAATTGTTAATCCAAATTTTAATTTTTAATATAAAATTTGATTTTTTTTTTTAAATCAAAAGTATTTTTTTTTTAATTTTAAATGTTTGTTTTTTTAAGTTTGAAATATGTATATTTTTTAAAATTTTAATTGTTTTTGGTTTTTTTTTCTTAATTTTAATATATTTTTTTAAAGGTTTTTTAATGTTTTTAATCTTAATTTTAGCAGTTAAAAAATAAAAATAAAAAAATAATAATAAATTGTTAATATTCTATTTTTTTTAATTTAGTTTGTTTTTAATCTTTTTTTTTAGTTTTGTGAATGCTTTTTAAAAATTTCCTATTTTTAATTACTTAATTTTATTTTTATTTTTTCCAAAAATTTTTATGGTTTACCAGATATATATATATATATATATATATATATATATATATATATATATATAATTTCCTTTGAAAATATGTTTTCTTATTATTTATTTCTTTATATATATATATTTTTTTAATTTTGATGTTATTTTTGGTTTTTTTAACATTTTTACGATTGATTTTTTTTTATGTTTTGTTTTTAATATATATTTTTATTTACTTTTTGCTATTTTTTTAACTTTTTTTTTCATTGTTTCTATTTTTAATTTTATGTTTTCATTATTCTTTTGAAATTTTAATGTTTTTTGGAGTCATGATAAAAAAATTTACACCATTATTTCAAAATGTTGAAAATTTACCCTACCAAAAAAAAAAAAAGTTATTCCAGCATCAACACTTTTCGTTTTGAGGGTGTTTTCTACACAATTTTTGCACATAAAAATTCGGTTTTACTGGCATCTTTTAAAAATGTTGAAAATTGACCCTAAAAAAGTCATTGTTCTAATATCAACACTTTCATTTTCATGGTATTTTTTGCACAAAAAATTCATTTTCACTGTCATTTTTAAAACATGTTCAAAATTGACCCTAAAAAAAAAAAATCATCGTTTCAATATACACACTTTTCATTTTTAGCATTGTTTTTCATGTTTTCTCGGAGTTTTTTTTCTAGAGTTCCTGTTTTGAGTTTATAGTTCCATTTCAAAGTTTACATTGTTACATAGTGAAATTCGATTCGGCACCATGGACTTTAATTTGTATGATCCCCACAATATTTGCAAGGACCACCGCGCGAGAGTGTACTTTCCTTGGATCCATTGGACATTTCATTGGTCAAAGGAGGGCCCTTGGAGGTACTACTACAATGCCTCTAGACACAATGAGTTGTTCACCATAGCAAAAGCTTGGAAGGTTGTTCTACATATAGCAACAGCTCCAGAAGCAACAGTAACCGCAGCAAAAGGAAGCAGTGTAGCGAAGGAAAAGGGAAAGAGGAAGGTTGTTGAGAACCCAGAGGAAGAGAAAAGCTGCAATATGAAGGCAGATCCTATCTTGGAGAAGGCAACTTTGGTAGCAGAAGCAAAGAGGGAGTAGAAGATGATGAGAACAAAGTGAAGGAAGAGACAAAATCATAGGTTGCAGGAAGCAGAACTGAAGTTGTAGGAGACAGAGAAGAAGTTGAAGGAAGAACAAGGGTTGAGGAGAAGAGAAAGAGAAGATAAGTAGAAATAGGGAGAATAACAAAGGCAAGGCATGATGACAGAGGAAACAATGTCGATACAGGTTGATCAGTCGAAACAGCCAGCAGCTGATGAAGAGGGTGAACAGATGCAAGATCGGGAGCTTTCTCAGTAGATTGAGAAATTGATTGAAGTGACAGACATGGAGTTGGAATAAGAGCCACAAAATGAAGACATTGACCTTATGTCGAGAGCACCAGAGATCATCTCTCAGTCTCCACCACCTCTAGTGTCAGAACTAGTCTCGAGTGAGCAAAGGGATGTTCTCCTTGATGATGATCCGACCATGGATGTGTACAATCTATCATTTGATGAGTTGCAGAAGAATATTGTAAAAGCATGGAGGAAGCACTATAGGAATGATCACTCATCACCTATATTCATCAAGGAAAGGGTGATAATGTTAGACACCAGGAAGCATCCAACCGCCCTTGCTAAAGCCAACTTGGCCTATGCAAGAGAAACAAGCTCAAATTTTAAGTACCTAATAGCCGAGAATGAACAACTCGCAAAGAACTTGCAAGCCGCCAGTCTAGAGGCGGAACAACTATGAGCATCAGCACATAATGGAGTTTCCGCATTGGGGGAAATGAGGACAACGATACTTGCTGAAGTATCAACACTTGAGGATACCATGCAGAAGCGTTGCGATGGATTGTCATCATGCATAAAGCAGTGGTCCGTGTGCATGGCCTATAGTAGCGGAGAAAAGAGTTTGTTCAATCTCTCAAGAACATACATGTTGTCATCGCCCATGTACAAGAATGGACAATGCAGCACAAAGGGGCCTTGCTTGACTTAGTAAAGAAGATGAAGCCACATGCAGAGTTGGAGAAGGAAAAGGCTCAAATGTTGATCCAAAACTACGAGCAGCTCGCCCCATTCATCAGTAGTATATAGACCTCATATGTGTGGTTGTACAATAGTTTGGATGTCATGGTGAGGAATCACAGGATCCCATAAATCAGTTCCCTCATCGATGTTAAACCTAAGAACCAAGTTCGGCTAGAGATCAATGAGTACAGGGAGCAGCTAAGACGAAAGGCCACCAGGGAAGACAGAGTTGAACGCACACAACATGCAAAAGTACATCGGTGGTCCTGTCAAGGTCAACACCATGATGCTCATGCTTCAAAACGAGTTGGATACAGGTTCCAAGACCATATACCTGGATGCCATGGAAGCAAGAGTCTGCTTCCAGAAAGACAGTCAAACAGTTTGGGGACACCATCACTTAGTATCAAGCTTGGCACTGATATGTGACCAAGAAGCATCAAGTAGATGTTCTTGAGCTGGAATTTCCACAAACTCCAGAGTCATAGTGTTGTGCCTTGTTAAGCTGTCTCTAGCTTATATTGTCTTATATGGATACAAGTGGAAAATGTAATATTATTTGTAAATATGTTGTAAGTGAAATTCCAAGTGTCATTAGTGGAATGTGAAAATTAATCATGTTATGTAATGAGTTACTTGTAAAGAAGTTGAAGAGTCGTGAAGGGATTCAAAGAGTCTCAAAGGGGAATGTCAAGGGTCACCCCACCCTTTGTTATAAATAGAACCTCATAATTCATAGAACAAACTTTTGGGAGCTAATATTTTGGCTAGGCTTAATCTTAGAGAAGGCTTGGGAGTATTCTGAAGAGTCTTGGCTTCTCCATAGCGTAAAGCGAGTATACTTCTTTGGAGGAGTAGGTGTTTTTAACTATAATGTTCCACTATTGAGGCTAGTGGTCGTCAATGGTGTATGTATAGATGAAACTTTCACTTCTAAAAATAACATCAGAGCTAACACGCTTTCTTGCATATGTTGTTAATGTAGTTGGACTATTCTGGTTCGTTGGCAATGTATGTTATTTAACTTACACATATGCTTATGAGCTACGTTGTATGTATTTGTAGGAATCATGTTGAATGTGAGTTGTTGGATTAACTCATAATTTTAACCTGTGGACTATTATGCATTTTAGTTTGTGATGTCATTATGCTCGTGTGTTCCATTCAAGCTACGTACTATTACAGGTTTCTAAAGGGCGCACTTCATTTTTCCTTTTGTGTGTTAGAACCTTCATGCATCACACTTGACTCTCCGTAGAGTCACACACCTGCTCTCACCCAAAGTTATCATACTTTCTTTTGCGCATTATCGCAGTCAAAACATTGCACTACCACCCACTATTGGGACTCCTACTCCAAATAGTGTGAAGTCTAGTTGGGACTTCATATCAGCGAGATCCCCTGAATGTTGGCAGGTCCAGCACCATCAATAAGACACTAAAAAAATATTTTGCAACACCTATAGGATTTTGACAGCACTGCAAAAATATTTTTCAACACCTACAGGAAGCATTTTCCAAGGTTGCGAGTTTGGGTTTTGAAACTTGTTTGGCCTGTTGGTTGTGCCATTGATAAGTTGAATTCTATGGAGTTGAATGAGGTGAAGGAAATGATTGGAAGGTGAGAGAAGACTCTCACGAAACTTGTGAAGCTAAATCCGTATTCTCTTTTGACTGTATAAATTAAATAGTTTCTTGAAATTCTAAAATTGGTTTAAATTTGAGATGTGGGTATTTGTGTTGGAGTATCTTGGGTTATGGCAGTCGGGATAACCCGACCTGTCCCCACCAATTAGTAGCACATTTTTTGTATTGTCTCTTAACGCGTGTTAAATGTTGTGTGTGTGTGTGTAGGTGACATTATAATATAATGTCATATATATAAATTGTGACAGCTAACAATTCTACCATTTTTTGTCAAGCTTGGAAATATGCACTAAACTTGAGGATCCAAGCTAGATGGCATTAGGAATGATCTAACTATACCAATGCAATCTTGGAAGCTTATATTTGGGTTTAGGGCAGAGAATATGAATTAGTTTGGGCCATATCTCAACATGGTAATTACACTCCAAAAGCAAGATATCCCCTTATATACATTGATCATGGACCCCAAAACAATGTTTGGTGGTGGCTTCTACTATGGAAGTTAAAAATCCCACCCAAAGATAAGTTGTTTTTGTGGTGTTTGCTTCGCAACAAAGCCCCTACATGTGATATCCTTCAACACCGCTCCTTCCAAGGTCCCACGTGGTGCGTTCATTGTAGATGCAGTTCATAATGTATTAATCATTTATTTTTACACTGCGATGTTGTGACACAATTATCGAATAAGATATATCAATCGAAAACAATTCGATATAGATGGTCAACAGACTCTGTTTGTTGCACATGGGAATCCTGGTGGAATCAAGTTCATCCTTAAAAACTTTGTAACCTTCCCCTACTAATAAGTTGGCGTATATGGATTATGGATTGCCGAAATAACCTCATTTTCCATGACAAAGCACCTGATTGGAAATTAGCAATATCTCACATTATGGCTCTGTATAATTTGATCCCAAATGATGGCACCAAGCAACCAAGTAGGAATATCATTGCTAAAACTATCAATAAATCTATACCCTGGACTTACCTTGATGGTTCAGCTCAACAAGTAGGCTGTGACGGTGGGGCCATCTTATAACTCAGTGATGACCATTACTACAAAATGAGTATGTGTCTAGGGAGAGGCACAAACAATTATTTTGAACTCAACAGCCTCAGGCTCCTCCTTATATTTTCTTTTGAGAAGGGATGTCAGCAACTTCATATCTTTGGCGATTCCAAACTTGCTATCAATTGGTTCAATCTACAGGTTGAATGTCACGTGTACACACTTAGAAATTTATTGGAAGAAATATATGTTATTAAATCACGTTTTTACTATATTTCTTGTCGACACATCTATAGGGAGAGGAACCAGCTTTCCGACAACCTTTCCAAGGAAGCCGCGTAGCAACCCCCTGGTAATTGGCTTATACAGGAACATCATGGACATGACTTTTACCAATATTATCACAGGCCTTTTATGAACAACATGCACAAGGAGCTCCTATGCCTTGATGATACACAAATCTTCGATGGATATCTCATAGTATTTATTTTTCTTTTTTGTGTCAGTTTATAGACCTATATATGTACATTTTTGTTTTGTATATCAGTATCTCAGTACCTTTATGATTTTTGTATACTATCTACAGTTTGTGGCTAGGCGATCAGCTTTGACATATGCGCTATATGCAACATCTATAGTTTGTAATTTTGAATATTTAACATAATGAAAGTCACGATTTTTCCTTAGGGAAAAAAATGGTGACAATATATGTAACATTGGTGACATTATATTTAATATTGTTAAGGGATGCACCACTAAAGAATTCAAATGATGAGTAACCTAGAAATATATATATATATATATGTGAATGAAAATCATGAGTATTAACTTGAGTGGTTTGAATAACTAGGTCGAAGTTATATTGATCAAAGAAGGTTTTATCCACTTAGGTCCAGCTAGACTTACATGTTGCCCATTAATAGATCAAACTCACTCATTATAAAGATGATATCATATATATAAATGGTGACGTTATTTATGATGTCACCATATATATATAATTGAAACAATAATATTACATTTAACACGGTAAAGGGACATAATACAAAAAAAGATAAAACTTTATAATCAAATGGTTGGTAACTTTTATATATATATATATATATATAAGCTATGAGGATTAGCTTGAGTGGTTTGGCTTACCGTGTCAAAGTTATATTAACCAATAAATATCTTATCCACTTAGGTCCCTGATTCCACATACATGTTGCCTCAAGTCATTAATTCACAAAATTCCCTAATAAATTTTCTATTGGAAAAATATATATATATATTACACATTTACATAGTGATAGAGGCATTAAATGTTATTCCACCAATCATTTCAAAATTTAAGATTTTCCTTTTTGTGATATATAGATTTTGCATCTATGCACCCAAAGCTCAATTCTAACTATATAAAGCCTCACAACATTTTGAGAGAGATTGTAACATTGTGAATTCCACCTTTGTTTGCCAAATTGCCTTCGTCTAAACATGTGAACGTGCAATGGGGATCGATAACTCCATTTTTTGCCCTATTGCCTGAGTCTAGACGTGTAAATATGTTTTATGCATTTGATGTCTAATATTGATGCAAGGTTCTCTTTATTTTCTTTCGTAGGTCATTCTTTAACCTTGTTTAGCATTCACTGGGATTTAGCTAGACATTCTCCTCCCATTGCATCAACCTCGTTGAATGTGCCTAATTTGGGGTACTTACAATAATTAATGATGGTTTTTTGAAATTTCCAACCTCTAAAGAGTTGTTTTGGAATTTCCATTATCTTCAACCTCGTTGAATGTGCCTAATTTGGGGTACTTACGATAATTAATGATGGTTTTTTGAAATTTCCAACCTTTAAAGAGTTGTTTTGAAATTTCCATTATCTTGACCATTATGTCCATCACTACCTCAATAGAAGGATTTACCATCACTTGATATTTATCTTCCCATTCACTTGTTTTCTTCCATTTGTTACCTTTGGTTTTTTGGTTTTGAGAGTTCACCCTCAAGGATTTTTGCTTGGATTCATCAATCTCATCTTTAAAGAGTATCACCAACATCAGCATTGCAAAGAAGCACCTTATAATTAACCACCAGCTATATCTATCTCGAAGTAATATTGTTCATTATTTATCCCAATAAATTGGTGTGTTTCTTGTATATACATTTGCATTCCTGTAGAGAGCTTATACAATTATAGGCATGAAAAAATCAATAGTAATGTGATTTATTTCACTAATTTCAATCCCACTTCTTCACCCCTATGAGCATCACCCGATGTAATGAGTGCTAAATGGACTATTCAAAAATCATGAGAAATTAGTTAGTTACGACTACCTCTTATGGAAATGGTCATAGATGAATGACTTACTTAACACAATTGAATCCCAAAAAATGATATCTAATATAATGCTCTTTGAAAACCCTCAATGCTTAATTCAAAAAGAGTGAAGGGAACCCTACTTGAATGGTTAATGAGGCACAGTACTTGCTAAGGTTTTGTAAATGGGGTAGCAAGCTAAGTGGGCGTGATTGTGGGGAAAACTCCACAGTTAAGCGCACTTGATTCATAGGTGATCAAGGATGGGTGACCTCCCGGGAAGTTTTGGTTATCGGGTACAAGCCCCGAAAGTGATGATTGACGCTATGTGATTTATTTCACTAGTTTCAATCCCACTTCTTCACCCTTGTGAGCATCCCCCGATGCAATGAGTGCTAAGTGGACTATTCAAAAATCATGAGAAATTAGTCAATTACGACTATCTCTCATGGAAATGGTCATAGATGAATGACTTACTTAACACAATTGAATCCCAAAAAATGATATCTAATGTATTTCCTTTCTTACATGCATTGAAAATTTTGCTTCTAACAAAGCCTCAAAACCTACTTGAACTACACAAAATCATAAACAAAAGCCTAGCACATTAATCATGACATTAATAATTGTTAAAATTGGAAACTAGGGCCAAACTCCATGTGGGTCACCTTATTTATCGCTACTGATATTTTTCCTAGATTCCTCTTGTCGAGAGGTGTAGGATTGATCTAAAAATCATCTGATTCTGATAAGTATTTATGGAGATATGAATTTATTTTGATTATGGACAAATTGTCAAGGTCGGCCAACAAACTTATGTAGGCTCAGAAGCCCAACAATCACGTCTATTCATCCTCAAAGTTTGCATATAAATACAAAGTGCTTCCTCCTCATTTGCACACTTCATTCACTCATTTTCTCTCTCTCTCCTACGCATAAAAAGAGCCCCTCTCTCTCACACGTGTCGCTGAAAAGAAGACGTCTTAGGGCAAGGAAGACGCAGAAAGAAGGACGTTAGGGCAGCAAGTCATCTCTTTGACCAACGTTGACCAAGCGTTGACCATTTAGGGGGTGCGAATTGGGTGTGGTTGCCTCTCCTAGGTAGACCACAAATTTTGGCACGAAAACCGAGGTGATTTGACCTCTGGTTTGTCTAGTGTTCACTGTCCTAGTTTAGCACTGCAAGTTGACTTCAAAAATCTACAAATTGATTGTACTTTTGGGGTTGTTCAAGGGTTGTTTCTTCAGGTTGTTCGAGGACAAGTTCACCAGAAATTGACCAAGCATATTAGAAGTCAATTTCATCTAGTTTGACCAAGTCTGACTTTATTGATCTAAGGTTTGTTGACGCTGATATAAAATTACAGAATTCAAATTTTGTACTATTTCTCTCTGTTGAACTATTGAAGATAAAAGAAGATTTGATCAAAGGGTTTCTCCACATTGGGGTTTGTCCCTGGCTAGCCACCACATTTTGTGTCTCTTATCTTGGCTTGTTTTGATCATTTAATGTTCTATCTGCACTTTACTTAATGTATATGTGATTGTTAATCTATGGCTAATAAGAAGAAAAACAAGTAAACTGCTTTAAGCATAGAACATACCATAATTTAACATGGTATCAGAGCTCAGGTGAAGACAAAGCCCTAGCAAGAGCAAGAGCAATCACCGAAGAGGTGGTCGGCAGGCTATCTTAAAATCATGGGGTCCTCAACACACTTCCCTGTTGAAGACAAACTTTGTGAGAAGTCTGACTATCACGGATGGAAGATGTCTCTCGATCTAACATTAAAAGAGCAGGAAGTGTTGGACCATGTGAGAGGAGGAATTGTTGAGCCTCCATCAAATGCATCCGCTGCTGCTAGGAACAAATGGACCAAGAGAGAAATCAAAGCAAAGAAGATCATCCAGAACTCTATCGACAAGCACTTGGTGACCTATGTTTCCAAGCTGAACACCTCCAAAGAAATCTACGATACACTGGTGAGTTTATTTAAAGTTAATGATGCAAATAAGTCTTGTTTCTTAGATATAAGCTAAAGGAAATTAAGAAGGGAAAATATGAGAGTATGCAAGCATACTTCTTAAGGATAACCGAGATCAAAAATGATCCCCTATCTATTGGGGAAGTAATTCCTGACAGGGAAATGACACTCACAACTCTTGGAGGACTTCCATCTGAATGGTATATATTCAGAACTACTCTTCTCAACAATAACGTAATTCCTGGATTTGAGGAATTGATGGCCAAATGCACATTCAAGAAGAAATAAGGATGGAAGAGCAAGAAATGTCCATACTTAAAAGTCATCCCTCTGCCTTTTCTTCTCATGCTAAAAGAAGAAACAATTTCGGGGCTAAATTCAAAGGAAAGGTTGGACCAAAGGGTGGAAGAAAAGAACGATGTTACAATTGCAATAAAACGGGTCACTATGCAAGGGAGTGCCCTGATAAAAGGGACTCACACGAGACGATGATCAAAGCCCCTCTCAAGGCAATCAAAAGAATGGCAGGCCAAATGGCAGAGGTAAAAGAAATGTCAGAAATCAAGGAAGAGGACCACCATTCAAGAAGGCAAGAAACTCCAAGGATTAATCTAACACTATTAACAATAAGCAAGATGAATATTATCTACCAACAGCTCTCTCTCTACTACTGCTCCCCCGGACTCGCTAGGAAATTGGCTTATTGATAGTGGTGCCTCAAGGCACTTCACTGGTTACAAAGAAGCTCTCTATAATCTAGTAGAGAAGGAAACCAACCTGGAAATTGTTCTTGGAGATAATTCAAAATATCCCGTGAAAGGCGTAGGAAATGTCACTCTTCAATTGAATCAAGGATATATAATCCATTATATGTACCTGATTTCAAAAAGAATCTGGTGTCCATTTCGGCAATGGAAGACAAAGGCTACAAGGTGGCCTTCAGCGATGGCAAAGTACGTGTATGGAAAAAGAACTTTAAAGATGCTTTTACCCTTGGGTTTCAAGTTGATTTATTATATCAGGTCGGAGGAAATCTGTTGGGTGTCATGTTTTGTGACACATCTCTTCAGTCCAAACTATGGCATCGAAGGTTTGCTCACCTTCATTATAAAGCTCTACCCGATGTGAGAAAAATGGTGATCGGGATGCCCGAGTTCAGATTAGAGCAAGGTGGTGTATGTCCAGGATGTGCCAAAGAAAAGCTCAAAAGAGGACCATTCCCTCAAGCCAAAGCAAGACCTCCGACATATTGCAGTTGGTTCACTCAGACATATTCAGTGTGATGCCTATGAACTCCTTGGAAGGATATTTATATTACCTCACTTTTACAAATGATTATTCTCGCAAGACTTGGATATACTTCTTGAAAAAGAAGGATGAAGTGTTATCCTTGTTTCGGCACTTCAAAGCCTTGATCGAGAATCAAACCGAAAAGAAGATCAAGACCTTAAGGATTGATAATGGGACTGAATATGAATCCAATGAATTTCATGACTTTTGCAAAGAGACTAGCATTAAGAGGGAGACTACTACACCATATACTCCTGAGCAGAATGGTGTGGCAGAAAAGAAGAATCATACAATTGTGGAAGTTGTCTGTGCTATGCTCCATGATCAAAGACTTCTGAAGTTTCTATGGGCTGAAACTGTAAATACCGTTGTATATGTGCAAAACCGATGCCCTCATCAAGCATTCGGTTCCAAGACTCCCAAAGAAATGTTCACCGGTAAAAACCCTGACATATCTCATTTTAGAATTTTTGGAAGCCCTGTATATTTTCATGTCCCAAAGGAGAAAAGGAATAAATTGGGTGCATCTGGAAAGAAAGGAATCTTCGTGGGCTATAGTGAAAATACTAAGGGCTATAGAATTTATGTAGTTGGTCGAAGGGAAGTCGAGATTAGTCATGATGTCACCTTTGACGAAGATATGGCTCTTAGCAAAGTAGACAATCTTCCTACTTTAAGGGGATCTAAAGAAGCTGACACTGGAGAACCGAAGGAAAAGGAAGATGAGATGATGCCCGATGTGGAAGAACCTATGGATCCTATTGATCCTCCTCCGCAAGATCCTTCCTCTTCTAGGAATAGACCTTCATGGCTTAGGGGGACACTTGATGATGTTGAAAGACACATTGCACCCAGAGAAACCTTCCATGAAAGTAAGAAGTCGAACAGGTATCAGGGATACCTGACCATCATGAGCACGATCATCCAAAATGAGCCTTCATCATTCACAGATGTTGTCAAGCATCAAGTATCGAAGGATGCTATGACCGAGGAATATGAGTCCATCATGAAAAACAACATTTGGGATGTGGTCCCCAGACCCTAGGACAAAGCAGTTGTCACTTCAAAATGGCTTTACAAGATAAAGCATGTTGTTGATGGAAGTGCGGAAAAGTATAAGGCCCGTTTTGTCACTCGTGGCTTCCCTCAAAAGGAAAGTATAGACTATGACGAGATATTTGCACCTGTTGCCCTGTCAGGCCGGGCAGTAACTCTCCAATAGGCAGTAAAGCTGATTCTATATATTTCATTAGGTATGCTATTGTTATATACAAAGAATGTGACTGCTCAGTTCATCTCCTGATGACTGTTCACATTCCTAATTTAACTATTTACATAAATTCACCCAATCGTGAGGATTAAGTGTCAACATTCCCCCCCTTAATCTGAAGGGATGTTGGTGAGTCCAAGCATCATTCTGAATCTTTCAAGTTTTTCTCTTCCAAGCGCTTTGGTGAAGATGTCTGCAATTTGCTCATTTGTGGAACAATGACGGAGATAGATTGTTTTGGCCTCAACATGATGTTGAATCAGATGATATTTAGTATTGTTGTGCTTTGTTCGGTCATGGAACTTTGGGTTCTTGGCCAATTTTATTGCAGAGGTGTTGTCAATCATGAGTGGAGTTGATTGTACTTGTTTTACCTGCAAATCTTCAAGAATTTTCCTGAGCCACACAATTTCTTTTGTTGCTTCAGCAGCTGCCACGTATTCTGCTTCTGTTGTGGAATCTGCTGGAACTGATTGTTTGCGTGATCTCCAGGAGACAGGTCCTGATCCAAGACTCATAGCATATCCTGAAGTAGACACCCCAGTTTCTTTGTCTTCATCGAAGTCTGAATCAAAGTATCTGATCAAACTGAATTCATCCACCTGTGTGTACTTAATTCCATAGTCTTGAGTTCCCTTCAAGTACTTTAGAACTCTTTTTGCAGCAGACCAATGTCCCTCACAAGGCTTTTGCATAAACCTGGGGAAGATTCCAACAGAAAATGAAATCTCTGGTCTGGTAGTAGTAAGGTAGTTGAGACTTCCTACAAGCTGTCTATACTTTGTTGCATCCTCAAATTCTTTTCTTTCAATAGATGTGAGCTTTAAGTTTTGTTCCATTGGAGTAGTAAGAGGATTGCACTCTGTCATGCCAAATCTGTTTAACAAATCTCCAATGTATTTCTTTTGAGAAAGAAATATGGACTTTGGATGTTGAGTTACTTCAATGCCAAGATAGTAATGAACATAGCCCAAATCAGTCATTTCAAAACTTTTCCCCAATTCTTTCTTTATGGATGCAATGTAGCTTTCATTGTTCCCTGTCATTAAAAGATCATCTACATATACCACAAGATATACAACTATTTTGCCAACTTTCTTGACAAATAAAGTTGCATCATCAAGATCAAAATGATTGAAGTTGAGTTTCAGAAGATGCTCAGTTAGTTTTCATACCAATCTCGCGGTGCTTGTTTGAGGCCATACAAAGACTTCACAAGTTTGCATACTTTATGTTCATGTCCTTTCACAGCAAATCCTTCAGGCTGGGACATAAAAAAATTCTCTTTTAGATCTTCATTCAAGAAGTCAGTTTTTACATCCACTTGATGGACTTTCCAACCGTTCTGAGCTGCTAGTGCAAAGAGTGTCCAGATGGTGGCCCATTTTGTTGTGGGGGCAAAAGTTTCTTCATAATCGACCCCTTCCTTCTGTGCAAAACCTTTTGCCACAAGCCTAGCTTTGTGCTTGTCAAGTGAGCCATCAGCGTTGTACTTGTTCTTGTAGACCCACTTGCAACCAATTGGTTTGGTTCCAAATGGAGGATCAACCAGCTTCCAAGTGTCGTTCTTTATGAGGGCATCATACTCCTTTTGCATCACTTCTTTCCATTCATCATGAAAAGCAGCTTCTTTAAATGAAGATGGTTCAAAATCTGTAGACAAGTTCAATTCACAATCATAAGAAACATCCATATCAACAGGTGAATTAGAGTCATCTACATCACCTCCATTTTGTCGGTTTGAATTTTTGGTCCCTGTTTTTCCAATTTCATCAGGATGAACACTTTCAAGTGTCTTCGTCAGCCACTTTGGGGGACCTTTTTGAGATGGTCCAGGCTGTTCTGTTGATTGAGTTGGGACTGAATCAAGATTGAGTCTCCCAATTCTATCAATTACATCACTTAAAGCATCATCCATAGTTGGAGTTTCAGTCGGGGGAGAGTGTTCTTTAGAAGAAGATTCCACATGTTGATCTAGAATAGGAATCCCCCCTTCAAGATGTGGAATCTGATTATCAAATTCTTGAAATGATTTCGTTTTTTGCGAATCTATCCAAGCGATCAAGTTGTCGCTCAACAACATTGTCAGATTTGGATGATTCAAGAAAATTACATCTCTAGATACAACAAACTTTTTATTTACTTCATCATAGAAGCAGTATGCTTTGGAGGTGTTTGAATACCCCAGGAAGATACACTTACAACTTCTAGCACCAAGTTTGTTTCTATGTACCTTTGATATCAAAGCATAACAGGTGGAACCAAAGACCCTGAGATGTTTTACCGAAGGAACATGTCCATACCACAATTCATAAGGAGTCTTGTTTCTTATAGCATTAGATGGACATCTATTCTTTATATATGCAGCACATAGAACAGCATCAGCCCAAAACCTTATCTTTACATTTTTGAAAAAAAGCATGGATCGTACCATATTCAAAATTGTTCTGTTCATTCTTTCAGCTACACCATTCTGTTGGGGATTATAAGGCACAGTGGTTTGATGTTTGATCCCATGTTGGCGAAGATAGTTTTCAAATTCATTTGATGTATATTCTTTTCCATTATCAGTGCGAATAGACCCAATATGAAATTGTGCATCATTTTCAATCCATTTATGAAAATTCTTGAATGTTTGGAAAGCATCAGATTTGTTCTTCAATAAATAAACCCAACACATTCTGGTGTAGTTATCAATAAACGTCATGATATATTTATTTCCATTTGCAGAAGAAACAGGCATTTGACCACATAAATCTGAATGAATAAGTTCAAGCTTCCTATGTGCTCTTGAATGTGAATCATGAAAAGATTGTTTGCTATGCTTTCCTAGAATGCAAGCATCACATTGCTTAAGTTTTCTAGGAATTGTAGGCAAACCAGCAACACCATTTTTCTTCAATAAGCGAAGATTGTCATAGTTCAAATGTCCAAATCTAGCATGCCATAATAAACTTGATGGAAATGTACCTTCTTCATGATGAGAATTGTATGAAAAATGTTGTGCATGAGCAGATGTTCCTTGCAGTTTGAGAAGCCTTTCTTCTTCTATTCCCCTCATGACAAGTGAGTGGTCAGATGCTTTTCTTACCTCAAGCTTGCCATCAAACATATGAATGGAGTTACCTTGCTGGCGGATGTGGACCAAGGACAACGAGTTTCTCTTGAGCTGTGGGAGATATAGAACATGATCTAGAAGAAAGTCTGGAAGACTAGGCAGTTTAACCCTGATTGTGCCAAGCCTTGATGGCTTGATTTTTGATTGATCTGCAAAGTATACTGCTCCATCAACATTGTCAGTGAAATCTTCAAAAAAATATTTTCTATGAGACATGTAGGAGGTTGCTCCTGAATCAAGCAACCAACCATTTTTCCATGAAGCAAGTGAAGCATTAAATACATCTTCATTTACTCCAATGTTACATTGTGCCTCAACATAGTGAGCGGATTCAGGTGCTTTACCTTTGTCTGTATCATCAATTTTACCTTTCTGTTGGTTTCTTTTCTGCTCAATTTTGTCCCATGGTAGCTTGCATGTAGAGGCATCATGTGATCCATTTCTTTTGCAGCGAATACAGTGTAAATCTGTCTTTTCTCCTTGAGAATGTATGCCCCCCTTGCCTCTGAAATATCTTCCTCTTCCTCTTCCTCCACCTCTTCCTCTTGTAGAATCTTGAGCATGATGTTTTTCTTTATGAGCAAGGCACACAGTCTCTTCAGAAAACTCAGGGGTTGTCTTCTTTCCAAAAGTTTTCTCTCTTTCAGCAAACTTTTTCACAAGAGAATCAAAAGTTATATCTTTGAGATTTCCATTTGCTTGCAAAGACTCAAGATAATTGGAGTAAGTAGGATAAAGTGCCTTGAGAAAAGCAATAAGAAGGATATCCAATTCAACCTTAGTGGATTTGATATCATGCATTATAGATTTTACTTCATATGCAAGAGCAAGAGGATCATTATTTTGCAGTTCAAGAGTGAAGAGTTTAATCATGAGTTGGACAACTTCAAGTGCAGAATGTGAGTCATAGAGCTCTTTCAGCTTTTGTAGGGCTTCAAAGGCAGTTGAATATGACGAAATATGGCGACTCACCTCTTTATTTACAGATGCTGCGATTAATGCATAAGCTTTGTTTTTCTTGTTTTCCCAAATGACGAGCTCTTTGTCTGAGGTAGGTTGTAGTAGGTCACTGTCTCCTTCTCCGACACACACTCCCTTCCACAACTCATTGAAGATGAGGGTGTGTTTTATCATCCGGGACCATTCAGGATAGTTCTCCTTGCCAGTGAAAACTATTCCCACCATAGATATGATTGAATGCATTGTAAAATCCGAGAGCTGTAAAAATACTTTTGCTGGCAAAAATGTGCTTTTGTGGAGAAAAAAAAACTTTTGCTGCTAAAAGAAAATTGATTATGATATCAAGTCACTTTGAAAACAGCTTTATGAAAACAACACTATGGTAGCCCAACAGCGTTGTATATATATCCCAGCAACCATTATATACAAAGTGTATTAAAACCATCCAAACGCTATTCATATACTATTGATTATTGGAAGGTATGAACAGAATTCTGCTGCCCTAAAGATCTTCACCAAACACTATATACAAAATGTATTAAGACCATCCAAACGCTATTCATTTCCGCTGCGCTAAAGATCTTCACCAAACATTAGCAAATAAATGTTATCGAAATTTCAATACTATCCACAAGCATACACTGTCTATTTTAAATTTCAGGCCATATTTTGGGATGTAAGCGGTGATATATGCTTAATTTGGATATGGCATTTTACAAGTCTCTTGGAATAGACCGTAGAAGGCTCGTGCTGCGGATTCCTGCGCGATATACCACCATCCACTCGATCATAGCCCTTGCTGCTTCGCAAGGATGGAACCTACATCAGATGGATGTCAAGACTGCGTTCTTACATGGTTCGATCAAGGAGGAGGTCTATGTGGAGCAACCCGAAGGATTTGAAATTTATGATCGAAAATCTCATGTGTGCAGGTTGAAAAAGGCCCTCTATGTGCTAAAGCAAGCACCCCGAGCATGGTATGAGAGGATCAATAGCTACTTGATGAAGTTGGGATTCACTAAGAGTGAAATCGACCCTAACTTTTACTTTAAGGTTATAGATGACAAGCCTCTCATACTGGTGCTATATGTTGACAACCTCTTTCTAACAGGTGCAAACCCTCTCATTCACAAATGTAAGAGGGAGTTGGCCTCTGAGTTCGAGATGAAAGACCTAGGACTTATGCACTACTTCCTAGGACTGAAAGTCCAGCAGAAACCAAGGGAGATTTTCCTATCTCAAGGAAAATATGTGGTGAAGATATTGGAGAGATTCGGCATGGTGGACTGCAAGCGCGTAACTACCCCGATGGAGCTTGACTTCAAGAAGTTAAGCAGTGGTGCTACTGAACCTGTTTTACGAAATGCTACCGAGTATCGTCAACTCGTCAGAGCATTGATGTTCTTGATGAACTCCCGTCCGGATATATGCTTTGCAATCAACACATTGTGCCAAGAATCTATTGAGATATCTTCGTGGCACAGTCACTCATAGGTTGAGATACATTGTCGAAGATGTGAGACTACTTGGGTATATTGATGTTGATTGGGCAAGCAGTGTGGTGGACCGAAAGAGCACTTTCGAGTGTTGTTTCTCTTTGGGATCTACCTCAATATCTTGGATGAGCAGGAAGCAGAAGTCGGTGGCTTTGAAAACCGTCGAGGCAGAGTACATTGTTGCGAGCATGGCCTCTTGTGAGGCAGTCTGGTTGCAAAAGCTCTTCAGTGAGTTGTTTGGATTTACATTGGATACCACCGTGATCCTGTGTGAAAACCAAAGCGGGATTTGCTTATCAAAGAATTCGTATTCCATGATCACTCCAAGCACATCGACATCAGGGACCACTATATTCGAGATATGGTGCAGCGGAGAGCAATAAGGCTCCAACATATCAGTACAGATGAACAGGTCGCCGACATTTTGACAAAGCCCCTAGGAAAGGCCAAATTCCTAACCTTCTGAGAACGACTTGGTGTCGTTCAGAGACCCTCTTATGAGGTTCGAGTATGATGTATTGAGCTTTGGGAGCTCCAGGTGGGCGCGGGGTACTTCTTGGAGTGACATATGACCACAAGGCAACTCACCATCCCCTACTGGTGCACTATGTACAAGGTAAAAGGTTCAACCTTCCCCTGTGACACCTCGTGGCGACTGTGGAACAGGATGATTAGTTCTCATGTGGGCCAAGATGATTCGTTCTTTGTGGCCACTATGGAACAAGATAATTAATTCTCCTGTAGACTAAAATGATTAGTTCTCCATGGCATCTACTGGACAAGATGATTCGTTCTCCTGTGGACAGGATGATTAGTTCTCCTGTCAAGGCATCCTACCCATGTAGTCTGGGACTCATGGGAAGTACCTCTCATCTGATCAATGAACAAGGAAATGAGGATAGAGACCTTAGTAATACTATCGATGGACGCATCGTTGTATCTACCGTACTCCCTATGCTAGGATGACCTCCATTGATCAGTGAGAGTGGTACATACTCTGAGACTGACTTCGGGTCAATGGAGGATGGTTTGATACATCCTCGATCATTTCTTCTTCTTCATAGTTCAAGCAGAGCAGAGTGGGGTCAAGCTGTGCAGGTTAGTGCATTTGATGGATGGATAGTAGCGATAGTCAGACAGATTGCAGATGGAGTTCTCCCTAGTTGAGAGGGAGTGTTAAAATTGGCAACTAGGGCCAAACTCCATGTAGGTCACCTTATTTATGGTTGTTGATATTTTTCCTAGATTCCTCTCACTGAGAAGTGTAGGATTGATCTAAAGATCATCCGATTATGATAAATATGTATGCAGATATGAATTTATTTTGATTATAGACAAATTGTCAAGGTCAGCCAGCGAACTTATGTAGGCTCAAAAACCCAGCAGTCCTCAACGTTTGCATATAAATAGAAGTTGCCTCCTCATTTGCACACTTCATTCACTCATCTTCTCTCTCTCTCTCCTACACATAAAAAGAGCCTCTCTCTCTCTCACACGTGGGGCTAAAAGGAAGACATCCTAAGGCAAGGAAGACGCAGAAGAAAAAAAAAAAAAAAAAAAAAAAAAGACTTTAAGGCAGTAGGTCATCTCTTTAACCAGCGTTGACCAAGTGTTCACAATCTAGGGGTGCAAATTGGGTGTGGCTGCCTCTCCTAGGCAAGCCACAAATTTTGGCACGAAAACCGAGGTGATCTGACCTCTGGTTTGTCCGACGTTGACGACCCTAGTTTAGGGCTGCAAGTTGACTTCAAAAATCTGCAAATTGACTATACTTTTGGGGCTGTTCAAGGGTTGTTTCTTCAAGTTGTTCGAGGACAAGTTGACAAGAAATTGACCAAGCATATTAGAGGTCAATTTCATCTAGTTTGACCAAGTTTGACTTTGCTGATCTAGGGTTTGTTGCTATTAATACAAAATTACAGAATTCAGATTTTGTACTATTTCTCTCTGTTGAACTATTGAAGATAAAAAAAGATTTGATCAAAGGGTTTCCCCGCATTGGAGTTTGTCCCTGACTAGCCACCACATCTTGTCTCTTGTCTTGACTTGTTTTCAGTTGATCATTTAATGTTCTATCTACATTTTACTTAATGTATATGTGATTGCTAATCTGTGGCTAATAAGAAGAAAAATAAGTAAACTTCTCTAAGCATAGAACATACCATAATTTAACAATAATTAACTCAACAACCTTCCCTTTTTTCCTTTACTTCCTGCCACTTTGGTCAAGGATCAATAGTAACTCCACCCCCTTCTTTACTCTCTTGGATGATTTGTTGAGTGTTCCATGTGGGTGTTTAATATGGAACACTCAAATCACACTCTATATCCACTACTCAAATTGAAATTTTGAATATTTGGGTTGATCCAAATTGCATGAATTAGTCTAAAATCACAATTTGTGATTGCTCAAGTCACCGTGTCACATCAAACTGAAAATTCCAACCATATTTCAGTCAAAATAGTAAGGGAAAACCATCAAAATAATAAGATGATACAATGGTTCCATAACTAATGCTTTCCACATGTGGTATGATATCAATTCAATGTAACCACCACGCCCACTAACATTGACTTTGGATTAATTTACTTAAAATTTTCCCATGTTCTTCAAGGCATCTAGAGCCATCAATGCAATGCTCCAATTCAATTGTCCATGCAAAAATTTTTAATGAATAGGGTTTATCGGGGTGCTCTTGTTTCAAATTACCCATGGTTTGCTTACTAATTTGCACATGATACTTTAGAGGGAGTCGTTTGTGTTAATATTTGGCTTATTTTTTCCCCATCGCTTCAATGGAAGGAACCATTGCAATTGGTGCTCACCATACCCTCTTCATTCCTTCAAGGATGTCATAGCGCCTTCTACTCGAAGGGGTTTCCTCTCACTCCCATTCCATTGTCAAGGCTACTTCATCCATCATTTCGATAGAGTAAGGTTATGAAGAGCATGAAGATTTTTACTTTTGACATAGGTTCATTTGTCATTTCAATGGTCTTTCGCCTTATCTAGTGAATTTGCACAAATGAATTTTATAATGTTGGAAGCTCATCCTCAAGGAGGAAGCCCGAGTTTATTCTTGCACCGAAGGCTTTTTTTTATGAAATTCATTTTTGTTGAAGATAGAGATAATATCATTCAACATGGTCTATATATAGTTTATACCTGAAATTATGTTATCCTTCTTTCCAACCCTCCATTGATTCACTTCTTCCACTCTGATTTGGGTAAAACTCCCTAACTTCTTTCCATAATTTTGGAATCTTATACCAGTAAAATCCATAAAGGAATTTTTTTGCAGACTTCTCTTTCTATTATTTTAAATCTATTATTTTAAAACCCGTAAGTAGGCAATCTCATAACCTTCCCAAGGATTTGTGTGAAAATTGATTCACTTGACTAAATGGAAAAAGACATTGTATTATGAGCAAAACTAAATCATAACCAATTGCAATCAAATGTAGGGCATGTTGGGGCATGTGGCGGCTTTATCATTCCCAAATCGCTCTAGTTCTCGAGACTCCCACCCATAAGGTATCATGAAGTAGAATAATAGATAGAAAGCCCACATGGTGGTGAGGGCGAGAGGAAAGGCATCATCTGACAAGGATGGAATTTGACGGGTGAATTGTCTGTCGTGGGGCTGATTTGCTCATCCAATACAGTTTAAAAGTTCAAAATTTTATAAGACTGTCTAAGATTTTTTGTTGAAGCGTGAAAATTGGCTGAAGTGTGAAAACCATCAACCATCAAATTTGACGAATGGGTTTGTTTTGAAATTCCAACTGTCTGATAGAACATCCAAATTAGTATCTAAATAATTATTTAATAATGACCTTTCAAAGCCACATGATGTTCATAGCAACCGTCATGAACAGATCATTAATCGTGAACACTTCCTATTATTGAAAAAAGGTTCCGCGTCCCAAAGGTAGCGGACATATCCCCTCCAAAGAAGAATTGCAGTGATATCTATTTAATCATAATCGAATCGGGGAGAAGCCATCCCCTCACGAGATCCAGCCCACTGACAGTAAATCAAACTCCCTAAAGGAATTGTCAAAGTCGAGGGAATCAGATGGCACTGAAATTGTGATTAAAAATTTAATAGAAGGGGGCCACATGTATCTACACCCAAGAAAAGTAAAGGGTTAGTACCATTGGCCCATCTATATTTTGTGATAATTTGAGTGGACGCGTTTATGTCCTCCACTAATAATATTTTTTCCAGCAATTTCGTTGTTCAGTTTCCCTGTTGAAATAAAGGCTACGGGATTTGCTGATTAATAAAATATATACCAATTAAAGTTCAAAAATTTGGGCCTAAAATTGTGTTGAGAGTTCGGCAAAGCAAGTGGCCTGAGTGATGCAACTCAGGCTCGGGAACTTCCAATAAGTCGAAGAGACTCGAGATACTTAGAGAAGATACATAGCACTCACAAATTTAAGAAAAAAAAAATTACAAACTCGCACATGTCAAAAGGTATCAAAAAAATAAAATTACAAACTTGCACATGTCAAAAGGTATCAAAAATAAAATTACAAACTTGCACATGTCAAAAGATATCAAAAGGGTCAAACAAAGTCAAAGTCACTGAGTAACTTGATCAAGCTTACTTAAGTCAAACTTGTTGATCAAACTCATTTAGTCAAATTCAACTCAGTCAAACATATGGACCAACTCACTTAGTCAAACTTGCATCTTAGTCAAGCATTTTGATCATACTCACTTTAATCAAACTCATATTTTGGATTTTAGTTCAACTTTCTGATCAAACTCACTTAGTCAAACTGGCCAAACATGGGCGTTGGTAAAATTCAAGAAGGATCGATAAAAATTGCCATGTCTTGGTAAGAATCTCCAAGACTACGTAAAACTCTCCTATAAATGTTTTGGTATTTCAACATTCAAAACACCAAATTAGAAAGTTTTTGTAAACTATTAAAAAAGCTATAAGAGCAAATGGGGAAATTGAAAATTGGAAGATTTTAACAAAAGATTTGTCATCTTGTGTGAGGTGGAAAACACGAAAAGCATTTGTAAACTTATAAACCCACTGAAAATGTACATGACAGACAAAAGGGACGAACAAAAAAATCCCAATATAATCAAGGCAAAGGCAGACAAAATCTTTCCAATATATTCAAAGGTAAAAGCTGACAAAAGCAGGTTTTGGCCTTATCTTTATATGTTACTCAATCTCAAGGAAAAAAATAAATTATTTAAGCATAAAACTCAACTACTTCATAAACCCAAAACAATTAAAAAAGAAAATAAAATTGATGAGCACCAACGCATGACGCCTTATCTAAAAAGATAAACCCTTTGGCCTTTTACTACTATATATGCAAAGATTACCTAGGTTGCTTGTGAGATCCCCAAGGTAAGCAACAGGCATACAGGTATATGTATACAGGAGAATTTGGAACCCAGTTAAAACCTTATATTGAGGATGGTAATCATAGAAAAAGGGCAGTGCATTAGGCATATAAGGCCCAGACAGAATGCCACCATTCAATAACAGCCCAGACCAGATTGAAAACAGAATTTATATATTTCCATGTCTGCAAGGACCTTGAAAATAATGGAGTAGAAAAGCAAAGAGAAAAAAGAGAAAAAGTCGAACAGAGTTATAACAAGAGATACCAAATATTTCCACCCTTTCAGATTCATCAACAGTTTCTCGGTCCTTTCAATCGTAGAACACACCAAACTTGCTCTGAAGTTCCTTAAGAGTAAAATAGTTTTTTGGTAGCGCATTTGATAATGCTTTATTCTCCTCTGGTTAAAAGAACATTTACCTAACCATGTCATTGCATTCGGATAGGACAAAGTATACACCTTTGTCACTAATTTCTTGGAGATTTCAGTGAGTATAGCATGATTGAATACCAAGTTAAAGAGTAGGAAAAGTATAGAAATCAGTTGCAAACCTTCCAGTTCACCTATAATAAAATAGTGCTCAACTGTCCCAACCAGCCATGAGAGCAGCTTTCTCAAACTACAGATCATGTCAATTTAGCTGACATAAAAAGTTTTAGATAAGCTGGGACCATTTGCCCATCTACCTGTCATTACCTTCAAGCACAAGGTAGATCCTACTTAGTCTCTGACAACTAGTTTTGCTTCTCGACTGACAATGATGCAAGCCAAGCCTGCTATCCATGCTTTATTTTGAAGCAAACTTGAGTCTTAGTATTTCAACATAACTTGTCCCCGGTCCAATAAGCTGTTTAATCTAGTGTGCCTACAATGCTCTCTGCTAGGAATACAGTCCTCAACATCATCCCAACATAAAAATGTAGAGAATTAATTCATTGTGTCGAGTCTGTATCCCTACATGTCATACATTAGAGTCAATGTAAGCTGTAAATACGACCTCCAATATTTATTAGAAAGTCGGTTTGGCAACATCTACAGCTTGTCAAGCAATGAAACTAAGAAGATCCAAAATCCTTGCCAAAGCTGCCAATGTCATCTGTCTGGATACAAACAGCACATCAAAACATGAAATGACTTTTCTGCCTCCTTACTTTATGATGTGCCATACTCTCAGGTTAGCTACATAGGACAGATACTTCAAATCAACAAAAATGGGAGAGGAAAGAATCCCAAACAAAACTTAGTTTTGTCCTCTCAATCTCTGAGCTTCTAATGTGAGAGTTCTAACCAATCTAGAATTTACTTTTATAGATAGATCCAGATTGACCAGAAACTATACAATGGAAATCAGGCCAGAAAACCAGCTGGTTACTTTCTCATCATCAGAGCTTTTTACACTCCTGGGGCTGCCCTCTTGACTACTTGACTTTATAATATGGTGTCATTGTCACTATCTTCGGTTATTCATCCACTGACGATGATGCTGTGACACTGGTCTACCATGAAATGGTTTAGAGCCCTGTTTGGGTAGGTCTTGCAATTCCATTACTTGAACTGTGCGCTGCTTCTTGGCTGCAAAAAGCATCAGTACACCATTAGTTAACAAGTTCAAGAACTAAAATCCACTTCATAATTTAACACTATTGCAGGAACAAAGTTGAATAAAAGATACAATGCAACAACAGATGACAAACCATTTTCCACTTGTTGATATCCTTCATGAAGCCTTCTCTTTGCTGCTTCAAGCTTCACTTTAACAGATGCATCATCTGGATATTTTGATTTCTGCTGTACAAATACAGAAACTCAAGTTTACAAACAGGTTGCTATATTACAAAACCTTCAAATAAGCAAAGTAGATTGTACTGCTACAAGTTCCATCTAACAATAGCTAGCATGTACAAAAATATTTTCCCTGAATTATATTTTTGAAAAAAGGTTGTCCAAAAATAGTAATTCTCAAATAGATGAAAATTATCTGTTACTTTAGATCCAAAAAGCAAGGCATGTTCCATCAACAGTGAATTATCTACAAATTTATCTTCAATTTAGCTTTTAGATCCTAACTTGCTTACATTTTGGAGAGAAAAGGAGTTGGGCTTGGTCTGATTTTTGTTCAAGCCTGTCTGTTGCTGTACATTGTCTCGAGATACTTTACAATCGGGACTTATTGGAGGTCTCCCAGGCCCAGAACTGGTAATTATACGATTTGAGCCACTCATCCTATGGCCCTGGCAATCCCTGTTAGCCTGAATTTGTACATTCCTTTTCAATACCTCTCTCTCTCTGGTTGTTTCTTGCTTGCCACAAGGACTGCTATCCATTCTCAGGTTACTCTGGTGAGCTGATTGCTTTATTTTATGGGGTCTTTCTATTATACATTGTTTTTCGTCATCATCATCATTGTCATCATCATATTCATCATTCTCAGTCTTTTCAGCAACATGAGGATCTACATGAATTTCAGAAAAACAATGACATTAATGATTACAATTCATAAATAATAACAAATAAAACAAGTGCCTTCGGGACTGAAAGTTGAAACATTATTTTAGACAAAATAATGCATGTATCATGAAATCCAACCAAAAAAAATATTAAGAAACAGGAAAGCAAAAATAACTTACTCCCATCATCATCCATGCCATCAAAGATCTTCATTTCCAAGTACATACAAAAAGTATAAAAGCAGTCAGTCATAACAGCTCAGAAATCCAAATATAGACACAAATTAGCACCTGCAATCATGCATCAATTTCTTACAAAGACACATTATTCTCCTTTTCGTATTCAAGTTTGGTCTCTTCCTCAATGTGATTGAAAGTGAGATATCATTTTGGTCATGGAAGAAATCCTGAATTAAGCATAAATTAATAAGATATGGAACCAACCCGGCTAAACACACATATTTGAAGGCTGCTGGGTTTATTCAATGACCAAATGATATCCCACCTTCAAGCACATGGAGCAAGAGACCAAACTAAACACGGATATTTGAAGACTACCTGAGATATTTCTATCGAAGTTGTCTGGGTAGCTAGAAATGCACCCTCATCGAGCGGAGGTGAAGGGAGTCCATTTTCATCATCTACAGTTGCAAGTGAAACAGAATCCGGCGAGGTGCCTACAACATACAAAATGATACATATGAAAAACAAAAACATTTTACAAAAAACCTTGGTACTAAAACATAGGACAAACTTCAGTTACTGCTCAGACACAATACCATACCTGCAATTGCAGCTACAGCGACATTACCAGCAGTCTTCACCCATTCATCTACAAGTTCTTTCCAGCCACTGCAGTACAACATCGAAAAGCAATAAGCACATTTATGCCTTTTAGCGTTCACATAGGTGGGTCTAAGTTAGCTTAAATAAACTAGAACCAAAACCATAACAGCTGTATTTCACTGTGTTAGGATATATCCCCATACCGCAAGTGAATAAAAGAAACTGCTGCTGTAACTAAAACTACATTTCTGAATAACTAATCTTTGGAATTCGCTATTAGATTATCCATGCTATTGCAAAGGGAGGTTTTGGCCTAACTTACCTGATAAGCCTCTTCACTGTAGACCGAATTTCCTTTGAATTGTGCTTCCGCAACTGATTAACTTGTTTCCCAATCTCAGTTGCCTGGATAGAATAAACCATTCCACAATATGTTGAATATTGAACAAGTTGGAAGAAGAGTGTTTGACCTCACATCACATGTAAAAAAAACTCCTGCAAACCCTATTCTTCATAAAGTAGGGAACTATGTTAAACTTTGCCATGGAAACCAATTTTTAAATAACCAAGAAAAAATACCTTTAGGGTTTCCACTGTCAGCTGCATCAATTCCAATCTTCTCAAGCATTCGTACAGCTGACTATCAGACTGCAACAAAAAGGGCATCGATGTTCGAGAGAGGTGAGCACACCCTTGTGTAGGTAGTTTTCAAGGCTTTTTGTCGTTCAAATAAAAAATGAATGAGCAGTACTGCAATGTATGTTTAATAGTCGGTAATGAAAAATCAGAAATTAAATGACTGCTGCTTGCAAGAGCTAATTCAATAAAACTCATCGATAAAAAGCTTGGAAGAAACACTACCTCATCTGGGTTTTCAAGAATGTCTTTGATCCTGAAGACCTCTCTAAGAACTTGAGATTCCTCCTCAATCTCTTCAGTGAGGGCTTCTGCCTCGTCGTAGCTGTAATTGCTAACCCTATTTCCATCAGCCTCCCCAGTGCTACTGTTGACCTTGTCATTGTCTTTATCATGGCAGTCCTTGATACCCTCCTCATCATCCTCATCATCAATAATGTCATCATGGTGTTCAGCCAAAGTAACAGTATCACACTCACAGCACCTCAGAAGCCTAGATGCATACAATCTCTGTGCAATCCTAT
This sequence comes from Pinus taeda, assembly GCA_000404065.3. Classification (NCBI taxonomy): domain Eukaryota; kingdom Viridiplantae; phylum Streptophyta; class Pinopsida; order Pinales; family Pinaceae; genus Pinus; species Pinus taeda. The sequence goes on along the minus strand of APFE030073578.1, from coordinate 162,196 downwards.
CTCTCCTCCTCCTGAAATCATTTGGACAATCAGAGGCTGCAACCATGATTGCATATTCAATCAGACTGCATATATCGGTACCTGCACCTTTAAAAAACTTTCTCCATTTCTCCAGAGACTCCATTTTTAGCCCTCCTGAAACCCTGATCATATTCCACACAAGCCCTTGACCAACAAAGAAACTAAAATACCGCGACGAATTTATTAGATCAGACCATGGACATGAATGAATGGAAACTTTGTTTCATGATCAAATGCAGCTTCTCAAACCACCAAATTTGGCTTTTCTCCCAAACCCAAAAGTTGTGCCTTGAATCCCCCTAAATTCCCCTGGATAACACAGTAAAATGGTATAGTGTTGTTGTTGACCATTCCTCCTGGTAATGAAAATTGAAAAATCTTAAAAAGCACGCGTTGATAAAAAGCAATGGATATTAGGATTGGCTTGAAAATGATGATGATGCGTGGGAATAACTGATACTATTCATTTACAGGGTAACGTATATACATCTGCATTAACAGCTTAAATGAGAGCATAGATAGAAGAATCCCAGCACCATGAAGACCATTCATTCATTTATTCCTAAAATCAATGTGGGACAAACATGGCAACAAATCGCATGCCTGTCAAAGAAAAAATAGAATTTATCATCTTTTATGGCTGATGGGAAAGAACGAATAAATCGCTGAAGGGCAGCGCACCAGATGAAATAACGGCATGTGACGGTCACAGATGCCATCAAATCCCATCATACGCACTACATAGGCAGGTGGGTCGTCCCCTTTCCCAAAGTGCTCACGCTTTACTGCTCTCAAACAAAAAAAATTCCTTGTGAAAGCGGTAAGAAAGATCAAACCCCAAAAAATTGAAAGTTAGATGTCTATTTCACCGCGCGTTTTTCTGGCCGAAACCCGCACCACGGTTTTCAGAATCGTCTCTGGTTTTTAAAAAAGAGTTGACTCAGCATTGATGACGGGTCAAAATTACGACACGTGGAGGGAAGACCGCACTGGCACCCGCGCGTTCGGGAATCCTCCACGCCGTATTTATCTCTTTCTCTCTGAATATTTATATTTTTTATTCTAAATGAATTACCAAAATATATTATATTACTTAATTGCGATGGTAATTAGTGAACAGTTTATTTATGGAACTTAAATGAGATGTTATTGTAATCATATAATTTATTTGCTGGAGTTTCAACTATGATGGCTATGATATTGATTTGTTAGGGGTTGGGTTTTTATTTTCTTATTTTTGGACTTTTGTGTTTTTTTTGGGGGTAAAATTTCGTTTTTCCAATATAGGAATAAGCATATTTAATTAATATATAAAATGGTTGAATTTTTTTTATCAATTTTATAAAATTTGAAAGAGATTTTTAAGAATTCTAAGGTTAAGTTGTTTAATTTATAAAGTTTAAGTGTTAAATTTATTTATGTGTTTTAAATAACAAGAAATCATAATTTCGCTCAAAATTATATCATCTAAGAAAAAGTCATTTTATCCCTTAGTTAGATTGTGTGTAAGGAAATAGGAGTCTTCTATCAAGGCTGAGGAATTGCCCCCATGGCCAAAAGTGGTCGGAATCCGGGCAAAACAATTTCAAAAAATCTTGTAGAGACTGTGTTTGAATTGTGTTTTTGATGGTGGAAATGGATTCAGCACCATCATAAACGTCTAGAACGCCTAAAATTTTGAAGTTTAACAACTATAACTTGGATTTACAAAAATCCTTGCCAGATTTTCTCTAAATATGACCGGAATTTCCATAGCTTTCCAGGCAATTCCTCCAGCTAGTTAGACTACGGCAAAGAAATATGTGAATATTCTAAAATTCCTAATATATGTCCTTATAGTGTAGAATGAATATTATTTTACAACAAATTTAAAATTAAGGATTTTTAAGCTCAATACCATTTTGTGAGATATTTAAGCAAAAATTAATATGTCCTTTATTTGGTGAAGTGTTTCGTTTTTTAACCTATACTCAAGAAACTAAAGTTTATCTCCTTTAGTCCAGTGGTTTTGATGCTCACTCTTTCATCAAGTGAAGTTCCTTTTCCTTTGATCCAGTGATCTCGAGTATGTTATTTTATATAAAATCTTAAAAGATGAATATAGCAATAAATAATTTAATTAGGTATTTATAATATCTCTATTGTAATGTTCGCTTGTGGTAGCTCAATTGGTAATGGTCGTAGAAATGAAGTCTTGTTGAACTAGAAGTCTTGGATTCACAAAATATGAATGTCGAGAATGATGAAAGTAGGGTTTAATCCCCTCCTCCACTTCATAAATCACTGCACTACCATATTTTTCCACCTTAATGTAAACTTATAATTTGTTCTCTTCATTATGCAATATTTTTCTAAATTAAAGTAGACTTATAATTTGTCCTCTTCATCATGGAATAAGATGAGAGGATCTATGAAAGTCTGCTTGAATTAAGTAAATTTCGCATAACATTTGCTTTTGGATTTAAGTCTTGTTTTCTATGATTTTATATGAAATAAACTGATTTTCAAAAAATGTTGTAACAAAAAAAAGGTTCTTTGAAAAAACATTGAATAATAATTGAGGAGTTGAAAAAGTCATTGAGAAAAATTTATATAATTATGTTAAAATTATTAATTATATGACATTTTTCTTTAATAATTTAAATTTTTGCTAAATTATTAAAATTTGTATTTTTTTGAAATTGTTTTTAGTGAGATTTTTTGGAAGTTTTTCTGGTCTACTTTCTCTAAAATCCAATAGGAATTTATTGAAATCACAAGCTTGATAGGTAACCCTGCACAATCGAAGTGCCCTAAGGGTTTTTGAGAGTGTCCATATATACAGTGAAAAAACCAGTTTAAATAACACAAATCGAGATTTCACCTCAAAATTTTCCACCGAATTCTAGCACCAGAAAATCTAAAAAATCACACTAAAAAAACTCACTTTCCTTTAATAATCCAATTCCTAAATAATTCACTAAAACTTTTACTTCACTTCAAATAAATCATTAATTAATTCTTAAAATCTAATTCTCAATAAATCTCTAAAACTTTTACTTTATTATAGATGATATGTCCAATTTCTCAAACCAACTATTTATTCTTTCAATACCAACGATAATTCCCACTTACCACCTATCTTGTATATGTATAAACTTTATAATATTATAAATATATAAAAAAAAACAAAAAAACGTATTCATATTTTAAATATATAAATGCAATTGCCAATAAGCCTTTTCAAAAGTGACAAAACGAAATAAACATAAAGACCCATTGGTCAAAAAAAACATTAATCAATATGTCATTGAGCATGGTCATAATTAACCTTGTCTACCTTTAGAGTTATAAATAAGTATTTTAATTTTATTTTACAAATTTCAAAACCACGGAGTTCAAAAAACCCTAACTACGGTATAAATATCTAAAATCAATAAAACACTCCCACAACACACCTCCCTCCCAAATCCAAGGATAATGACACACTCCACAGAGTGTGAAGTTCATCCTTAGCCACATAAATGAAGGCTATGTGTGCAAAAAATCTATACTTTATATGAATATTTATAATGGAGTAGTTTATAATGCGATTTTTTGGAGATTTTAGTGACGGAATTCGGCAGAAGAAATTGAGGTTAATTTTTTATTTGTTGTAGTTAAAATGGTTTTTTAACTGCATATTTGGATTCAGCACCCTGAAAAACCCCAGAACGCTTTGATTGTGCAGAAATTAGCTATCAAACTTGCGATTGCCGGATTTTGACCAGAAAAACCCACCGTAAAGACTTTTAAAAAATAACATTATAAACAACTACATTTATAATTACCCATTCATTAAAATGGTTATCAACATTATAACATGTCATGTTGCAATAATCTAATTTTTAATTGTTTTAACAATTTCATATTATATATTTATAAATTTAATATAAAAAAATAAAATGGAATGATTCACCCTTTATGTCAAGCAGGGGTACCCTAAGGATTTGTTAGGAGTATTAATGTGAAGTGAAGTCTCACCAAGGATAAGAAGGGCAAAGTCAAAAAGGCCCCACATAGAATGACCCCAAAACAAATTGCATTAAAAAATTTGTTAGTTTTGACAGCCATCCATTCCACGTGCCCATCTGACCACAGAGAGTGGCATTGCTAGTGGGAGTGGGAGCATGGAATAGGAAAAGCCATGTTGTATTGATTTAAATTCATTGCCCATACATTTAAAGAATATGGATGATGATAGGCTTTGGTGATGGCTTAGTGGGTATGCCTTTCCTCAGAGTCAAAGATTAAGGTCATTGGTCAATAATGTCAAGCAATCCAACACCTTTGAAATTATTGTATAAGTTGGGATGTGAAGATTGCATTTCCAGTAAGTAACAAATAAAAAAATAAAGAATTTGCAAGACTATTTCTTTGAGTAACATATTACCGGGGTAGCACATGGGAAAAAGCAAATGGTTTATTTAAGTTGAGAAGGAAGAAATGGTTTATTTAGTTTTTATATACATGATTATTTGTTTAAAACTTGCGAGAAATGTTTACAGGAGGTTTTTAAAATTAGTTTGCAGTATTTGATGTAGAGTATTATTCAAATATTTAATTATATAAAATATAAAGTTTTTGTTTAAGTATTTCACCAGTTGGGATTTTAAGGGGTCAAATCTCCTTGATACTCTTAAGCCCTTAAGGTTAGGCCTTGCTTGTTTGGCCGGCAAGGAGTGGTCACCCAGTGTTTGTGAACCACCCTATATATATACATATATATTAATTGACAAAAAAAATCATAAATAATTAAGTGTTTATGTATTTTTTTGTTTCAATATATGTGCTTTTTCTTGTTTGAATATGCGAGGAATTTGATCTTTTTGAACTATTTAAAATAATAAGAAAGGAATTTCTAGATTTTAATATAAAAATTAATGGAAAACATTTTAAATTAATGATATCAATATTAACATTACACAATCTAATTTTACCATGGATTTGCAAGAATGTTCAAGGCGTTAAATAAATATTTACATTAAAGCAACAATTTCATTTGCATAAATGTATAATTTTTTCAATTAATAATGCTTAGTCAAATTTGATTTCCAAGAATGTTAAAGGCATTAAATCAATATTTACATCAAAGCAACAATTTCATTTGCATAAATTTATAATTTTTCCAATTAATAATACTTAGTCAAATTTTAGTAATTGCAAATAGGAAAAATTAAAAACATAAGACTTGGCAAAATATGTGTGTGATGGCAATGTCAAATCACCATATAGCTCAAATTTAATCAACTCAAACTTACAAATGTGCATTAATACTTAGATTTTTCATATTGTTTTAAAAAAAATAAGTCTTAATCATAGAATTTAGTTTTATTAAAATGTTCTGAAAATTAGATTTAAAGTTTTTGTTAATGAAGCAATTTGTTTTTTATCATTTACTTCATTTTTTAAGCTAAAAAAATAATAATAATAATAATTGTTTTTATTTATTGTTGTCATGTCACTAGAGAAATCAAACCAACAACAAAATAAGAGATCATTAATTCGAGTTTTTAGGTGCAGTGAAAGACTAAACTTAACAGACTAATGTTGTATGTGTCAAAAGGCATCAACCTAGTTATCTAGCCATAACAAAGTCACCTTAACCAACTTTATAGCAACTACAAACAAAAAGTAACTAAGAGTACATGTTCATAATATAGACTAAGAAGAGACAAACTTATCGACCTCCATGGGCATGGGCACTTCTGGGCTACAATGGCTAGGGTTAGGACTAAGCGCCACACTTGCTTCAATGTATCCCAGCCCAATGTCCAAGTCCTTGAGTTGAAATTGAATATCATCTAGAACCAAGAGGATCTCATCCTTAACATCATTCTTGTTGAGTCGAACTTTGCCTAAGAGGGACTTCATTTGCCAAAATAGATCAATCATGTACATATATTGATTTTGGTAGCCACGGGTCTACCTTGAGTCAAGGACCTAGTCCCTGAGCATTGTAATCACTTCCAAGTCATAGGCCCGCTCACCAACAACCTTGTTCTCTGATGCTGTAATTCTTTCTAAATTTCCTAAGGGGTTTGCTTATGGTAAATTCGAGTCGTTGTCTCATCTCGCATGTGTGTTAGAGAGCCACTGGATATACATGGCCCCTATTACATCACCTACACCTAACTCACTGACAAGTCATTGTTGTTGCAGTTGGGAGGGAGAGAGCACTCATCATTTACTTCATTGTTTCATATATTTTATAGTTATAAACGGGTTAGTTACAACATGTCTCTGGAGAGTTGAACCCACACAATCGGTCGAGGAAATAAATTGCTCACCAAAACACTCAAAATAAGATCCTTTGACTATAAAAAAAGGTGAGAACATGTCATAAAAACACTTTTGAGGAGAGAATTTATTATTAGTGATACTAAGGAAGTGGGAGATGAAAATAACTTTCTTGCAATGTCTTATATATGCAAATATTAAATCTCAAAATCTCAATATATTTGTAACACTATGTATCTTCCTAGCTTATTGGTTCATCAAAAATATAGATAAAAAACAAAACAAAAAAACAAAAAGCCAAAAAAAAACAAATTTTCTTTAATCTTTTCAAACGTTAAAAAAACAAAAACAAAAACAAAAACAAAAATCAAAATCAAATCAATTAATTTCACATCTTTTTTATTAAAATTATGAAATTTTAGAAAACTTTTCTTCCATCTTTTCAAACATAAAAACTAATAATATTTAAAAGAAGATGATTAAGCTTTCATATTTTTTTTTTTTTTTTTTAAATTAAATAAATTAATATTAATATTAATAACAATCAATATTATCTACAAAACATTTTATGTAAAGATTATAAAAATTTTAGTTCAAACCCCAACATATGTGTGTCCAAATTAAAAGTAAGTTCGAAGTCTAACAACACTGTTTTTGTGCCCTGAAAGTTTGAAAAAATCCGGTAGGGGTTTTTGTAAATCCACGTAAAAGTTGTCAAACTTCATAATTTTAGGTGCCCTAGAAGTTTTTGATAGTGCTGAATCCATTTCCACTATTAAAAACATGATTCAAACATTGCCTCTACAAGTTTTTTTGAAATTTTTTGCCCAAATTCCAGCCGAATATAACCGTCGAGCAATTCTTCTACCTTAATAAATGACTCCAAAAATAAATATATATACCTAAAATACCCCACTTCCACCTATTTCCAAAAAATTATAATTATAAATATATATTTTTTTAAATTTATTAATTACCTTTAATTTTAATAATAATCATTATGGTCATAATCATAAAATTAATTCTTTTAATCTTATTATTTCATATAAAAAATTAAGTAACATGATTATAAATAAACTTTTCAAATCTCATTAATCCTATATATAATTTTATGAATCAAACTTATTTATACGTTTACACTAACCAAATTGAACGATTCCTAAATATTAATATTAAATTTAATTTAAAATACAAATTTCCACACAAATCCACACAAATTAACCCTTGTAATATGATATCTTAGTATGCGAGCCATCTAATAATAACACGCTAACATTGTCGATGACGAGCGTGTTGACAACACTTTGAGAGCAACATTTAACCGGTTTCGCGTTTACGGGAGATGAACGCGTGGGGTGAATTTTAGTCAAAACAAAGGAGCCGTGGAGAACGCGACGGGGCAAGTGGTTTGTACTCTCTCATACAATTTTTTTTTTTTTTTTTATTTACTTGGTCTATAATGTTGGTAATGGTAGGCATGGGGCTTACTTTACCTCTAATGTTGGTAATGGTACACTTAAAAGGCTGGTCAATGCAAATCTTTCTATAAAAATAATTATAATTAAATATCATTTAAAGTAGTTTCTATATAGCCGTTTTCTATCAAGGTAAAGGATAAGGATTTGTGTGGATGGTAAAAGTGGCTGGAATCAAGGTAAAAAAATTTCAAAAAATATTGCAGTAACAATGTTTGAATCATGTTATGATAGTGGAAATGGATTCAACAACATCAAAAACTTGTGAGACACCCATAATATTGAAGTTTGATAGTTGTAACCTAGATTTACAAAAATCCCTGTCATATTTTATCAAAATATTGCCAGAATTTCCATGTTTTTCAGCGCAAAAAAGTAGTGTGGTTAAATTACTACTTTTATATGAATGAATGAATGAAATTTTAACGTCCACGAGACTATTGCCAGAATTTCCATGATTTTCAGGGCAAAAAAGTAGTGTGGTTAGATTACTACTTTTATATGAATGAATGAATGAAATTTTAACGTCCACGAGACTAGCTATAGTCTATGGGACCACTAGCTTCCCCGCTTTTGTCTTTTGCAATTTAATCCTCTTATTATTATAATTAATGATGAACTGACCCAACCTTCTAACAGTTCCCTCAGTGAAAAACAATGCCAAGGAACTGATGTTAACATAGTGTTGTAACTGTCTCTGATGTCTCTAATATATGAAGATCATGAAAATGGAAATCATTTAAAGTTGTTATTTTTATATATGAAGATCATGAAAATGAAAATATTAGAGTTTTTTTTTTAAGTTAGTATAGAGGTTTTGAATTTGTTAAAATTTGGGTAAAGTGAGGTTTTATTGGGGGGAGATGTGCTCGACAACCCAATATAAGGGAAATATGTAGGGAAAGGTAAGAAGGTAAACATTTTTCGTTCAATATATAAAGGATGATTTGTAAACATTTACATGTTGTCTCAATTAAATAATAATAAAAAGTTAAAAGTAATATAAAATCTAGTATGGAGAGATGTTGGAGTGCCCTTAAAAAGTTAAAAGTAATAAACATAATAAAATCCAATTTGTTATAAGTTAAGATCTATTTTACCTTATAAATTGAAATAATGATTATGTAATCATATTTAAATTTAATTAATAAATACATAAAACATTTAATACTTACAATAAGCTTACAATATAACAATATTTTTAATGATGGATATTCACACCCACTTTACCATAGATATTATTAACTTGTAAATAGACTTTGCTACAATATCATCAGCCAATACCATGAGTTATTAATACCACATGCCCAAAAACCATCTCTCATTTCATAATCAAAATATTTTATTTGAATTTATTTTATAACCCTTTCAATTAAATCTAAAAGAAAAACAAATATAATCACTTTTAAGATATATATGTAAGCCCCCTATCACATTAAAATATATAAAATATAAATAGTAGTTATAAATTAAGTTCCATTTTATCATATAAGTTAAAATAATAATTTTGTAACTATATTTAAATTTGCACAAACTTAATACTTACAATATAACAAGATTTTTAACCATGGATATTCACCTCACTTTACCATAAATATTATTAACTTGTGAATAGGCTTTGTTACAATATCATGGGTCAATGTCATGGCTTATCAATACCACATGCCCATATTTATGAATAAATATATTTTTAATTTTATTTTATTACATTTTTGCATTCAACACTCTCCAACCCATGTGGAATAGATGTAACGTCATGTTATTTATGTTATTTCTTAAAACATTTTTGACTCGATCAAATTACATTTGAAAAAAAAAAGATATTATATATATATATATATATATATATATAATATTATATATATAATATATATATATTATTATATATATATAACATTTTCACTCATTAATTCTATTTATTTTCAGGTTTTGCACTTCCAAAATTTGATCCCATTCCCATACTTGATAAATCCAAAGTTAAAATTAATTCAAACTACTATTATAGAAAAAATAAGTAATGTCATGTTATATTATGTTATCTAAACATTTTGACTCGATCAAATTTACATTTGAAAAATTATATATATATATATATAACATTTTCACTCTTTAATTCTATTTATTTTAATTCCGAATCGATTAAGCATAAAAAAAGGATCAAATCTCTCGAGATGTAAACTTTCTTCTTCTTCTCTTTCTCTTTTTTTTTTTTTTTCTTCTTTCTTTCTTTCGGTTTTGCACCTCCAAAATTTAATCTTTCCCAAATTTGATAAATCCAAAGTTAAAATTAATTCAAACTACTATTATTGAAATTAAAAAAATATTATCATTCAGTTTATAAATATAATTTAATTTTTAAAAATATTTTAACTTTATATATTGGAAAAATATTTATGATTTACAAAATTGGAATTATAAAATCTTCGTTTTGTTTTTAATTTCTTCTTGTTATTGATTTTACTATCATTTCAGATCTCATTTTTAAATGTTAAAAGGGGATAAGATTTAATATGGTCACTATTAATGATTTGTTTATCAATTTTTATGTTCTATTTGTTAAGCCAACCCTCAAAATCATTGGCCCGTTCCTTTTTTGGGGCCCAATCGCTCGTATTAGAAACGATAAAAAGTTAATTTTGATTTTACTTCAACAAATTGTATTTATAATCTAAATATTTAATCATGGATTTAATCTAGAGAATGGAGTAAGAAGTGTCGTATTTAATTTTAACACTAAAAGTTGCTAAGCATTTAGGGATTTTCTCATTTTTGTTTAAGTCTCACAAAATGCTATAATACCAAATATCACAATTTTGTTGAATTCTTTGTGCTATAATTCCAAACATCACATATAGAAAATGAATGTTTTTATCTCCATTGCAAAGCTCAACATTTTCACATTTGTTTTCATGATTGCAATAAGCTTTCTAATCATGGGGGATTTTTTTTTTAATACATTTGTTTTAATACAAATGACAAAATTGAAATCAATACCTAAATATTTGTAAGATTATAAGTACTTTTAAAGGTTTTTATCACAATACAAATTCAATGGCTAGGTTCAGTTTTTAGATTTAGCTATTATTATCTTGATTTTGTTGATATTAATAGTAAGCTCATAAATTTTACAAAATTGGTTAGAAAAATAACTGTCGTTTTTGAATATTTTGAATATTTTTTTATATGAATAATAATATCATCATATAATAGAAAGAAGACAATGAGTTTGACCATGTTAATATGTATGCATCTCTCTTTTCATAAACATTGTTCAATTGTGTCTATATATATGCCAAAAAGGGTTGGAGAAAGGAAACATCTTTGCTCAACACTAATATTACATTTTGTGTACATTGATCGCTCATTATTAGATTACATCCTAAAAATAACCTTTTTATAGAATCTAATCACAACATTTTTAGAGCTCAAGGTGGAATCCAATTTCTTTCAACATTTTCCATAGCTTGGCTTTAGTCATCAATCTAATTGGATTACCATATAATTTGTCATCTATATCAGTACTTCTAGGTGGAAAATTGGAGGAATTAGCATGCAGTGCCCATTTTAGTGGTAGGTCCCAATTTGGAAAATTGGAGTTTGGAACCTTTGAAAGCCATTTTGAGGCATAAAATGGAATTTTTTGGGGGCGGGGAGGGGGCAGAGCGGGGGCGGACTTGTAAGCTTATCTCTACTACCTCAATGACTTTCTACACTTTGAGACCTTTCCAACGATGCAAAATTCACCTCAGTTGGAGATCAAATGAAATAGTTATGTCTCCCTCAAGTTGGCCTACCTTGTTGAACATTGTGGTATAAGTGGATGTCATGTCAACCTCCCAGAACTCACATATGTAGGGCTAGACACAAGTAGAATTTCAAGAAGATTCTAGAAGGTCCAAAATATTATGATTAATGTAGGGTTGAGGAAGTGAAAACCTTGACTCTAGATGGCTCTCGGGTTATGTTAAATATGGAGGAGAATGGGTTCCAACGTTTAACATGATACTCATTCCATCATTGAGTAAAAACACTTTTATGAATGGTGTGTTGAGAGGATAACAAAGGAGGAGGTGTTGATGTGTTTTCTTATCACCCATTAACTAGAGTGATTTTGATTCATACTTTATCAAGTGGAGACCAAATTTTAAAATTTGGAATGTGCCAAATGACTCTCACCCATTAATCACTATTTAAGAATTCATAATGAGTTTAAGTTGTTGCACCTCTTTTTTCAACAAGGTTGTAGCATAGTGACTCCCTTGATGGCTGATTAAGGATATGTGTAGTGAATTTTCACTGTTTTTATTCAACTTAAAACTTAGTTCCAAGATGGTCATCACCTTTTTCTCATTCAGAGTTTTCTGACCATCTAAATTTCATTAACAATGGAGTTCATATCATTGAGATATTGATCATTTGAAGAACTTTACCCTTGACACCAAGAAATAATCAACTTACATTTAATTAATCTAATCTTAGATTAACATATTAATATATTTAAGTTCATATAAACATAGTAATAATATTAATAATAAGTATAATGCATTTCATTAACACCAACATTAAATTACTTACATGCACAATTTCTAAAGTCCAACTATAAGTGAAATTCAAAACTTACCCATGTAAAACATTTCACCACCTATGGAATCAATCTCCTAATTCTTTGTTGACCATCACTATATAAATTTGATGGGTTACCAAAGTGAAGCCCAAAATATTTCACCGAAACTTGTGTTGACAATGATGAGCTCATGCGGGGCTAAATTTTATGGGTTACCAAAGTGAAATCCAAAATATTTTGGTGCTAGTGGATAGAGTCAAACTTTTGTTAACAAGATGAGCTCCTTTTCCAAAGGCTAAAGTTGATGTGTTACCAAAGTGAAACTCAAAATAAGTAGGTGATTTTCGATGGAGTCAAATTTGTTGACCTTAATGAGATTATGGGTCATCCCCTAAATTTGATCAATTACCAAATTGAAACCCAAAACATTTCAATGATGGATTCAAACTTTTCTTGACCCCAATGAACTCATTGACCATCAACTAAATTGGATGGGTTGCTAAAGTGAAATCCAAAATATTTCATCCATCTCCAATTGAGTCAAAAATTTTGTTGGCCAATGAACTCTTCTGCCATTTGCTAAATTTGATGGGTTACCAAAGTGAAACCCTAACCATGATAAACTCATATGCCATGAGAAAAATCTAACATGTTTACCTAGTAGAACCTCAAAAATTCTCTAGCTCATGGGTTACCAAAATGAAACACTAACCCTAATGAGCTCATCTCCCATTAGAAACGTCTAACATTTTTACCTAGTAGAACCTCCTAGGTTCTCCCCTTCTTGGATGGAATGGATTTTTACTAGCGCTGTAACAAATATAAGAGGATTTACATTAGAGATTAGAGGGGATTATAACTCAATCAAATTTATGAAGAGCACACTTTGTTCATTGCTGGGACAAATATTATTGGCCAAACTTTTCCTTTTTCAAACAAGAAAAATCCATGAATATAAGTGACTATATACCAATAAAGATTCTTATATAAGTAATACATTGAATAAGCTTTCCCTCTTGGAATTTGATTATTACTATAATTTATCCCATTTACTTAAGTAAAAGATAATTATTACCAACATCTAATGACCTTGAAATTTATGCAGACATTGTTTCATGCACATATAAACTTATATAGTTGAAGCTTCAATTTCCAATCCAGGGAATAAGAGAACTTTTGACATTCTTCATACTTAGGTAAATAAACATAATTACCAAAAATTACCACCTACTATAACTTAAGCAAGTCTTTGCACCAAAATAGATGTGAGTCATTGGTGAATAAACATTCTTACGAAGAGTTATTTCCCACCAAAATTTATGCATTTCTTAGCATAGAGATAGGTAAAAATAATGAGGTAAAAATGTAAAATTACGAGATGTTATTTCCCACCAAAATTTATGCACTTCCTTAGAGACATTTAGAGAATTATGAAATTAATATCTCCACTTTAGACATCAATTTACTCCCAGTAAGCTTTTGGAAGCTTAGATTAACTCTAGATCTCTGCATGAGTAAACCCATATGCCATAATCATATGAACAAATTTCACTATAAAAAAATAAACATTATAACTCTTATTCTCCCCTCTAACAGCCAATATTTCTATCTTCATTACTCATAATATTTCGTGTTATATAGTAGATACTTGGCTTATGTAGTAGCATATATTAACTCTAACTATGCACATATATTTCTATATGATTTTATTGGTGTTTATAGCAAGTGAGGCTTACTCCTCATGCGAGCTCAATGATTCACATTATACGATACACAAAGCTTACCCCTATAACTGTGGAAATAGGGGAGGCATCTCACAAACCTAAACACCTTCATAACACCATACTAGATTTGTATGACAATTTTAATACATGTACCACATTCTAAATTCCATACAAGAGGTGATCTAGGTCCGGGTGTGATGAAGGACCCTTCAAAGACCTTTTACTTTCGTGATGTGTTAAATTGCATTTTAAAAGAACATTAATGAATACATCTGCATGCAGTAAAGAAGAGGAACACATCAATCATCAACACATGAAAAACATAAGCATTGATAACGGAGTTCGACCAGGAGGGACCACATCTCCAGGCCCCGTGTCAAGATGGTGTAGGCCACTGCATTAAGTGTTGTCAATAATGGTGATGTACACAAGAGATGATGTCGCGGTCATACAAGGAAAAATGCCCTCACGCAGGAGTGGCTTTAAGAGATATTTCACTACTGGAATTCTCAATCAAAAGGCTCCTACCAGTATGACACAAAAACATGCATGGTGAGCATCCCGCCAACATGGCACAAAAGGGATCCCAATGCAAAACACATGCATGACAACAACAAGACTATCCCAACAACATACAACAAGGGATGTCAAAACATAACGTGATGAGTTATGACAACAAGTACATCACATAGAAGATTTTGCATCAAATCAAGCAAGGAATCATGACAACATGTAATAAATAAGATCCTGCATCAATATCAATAAAGGATCTGTGCGACATAATGTGTAATGAAGAAATACATGAATAAATCATATAACTCACACCACAGTCCATCTGAAGAAGTGGATGTTCATATCTTTAGCAAAAATGATCCACAGTGAATAGCGTTGTTCACATTGTCGAAGCACAGGCACAGCCCGCTACTAATCTAGACTCCGACCTCACTACGAATGGCCATATGAAGAAGCGGGGCATATGACACAGAAGCTATCAATGTGTTAAAGCTTGCTCGACCATCGATCTCACAGCATCAATTGCAAGAAGGAGACTGTTCTGGACTTCTCGGGCTCTGTAGCTCTCGGGCTATCTAGCTTTATAACATTCTAGCCATGTTGTTGCAACTCTGTGGTGTGCTGTCTTTCAAGCACTCTGGCTTCAAGATTCTCTGAGTAAACCCGCGGCACTGTCCCGCTATCTCTGCTTTCATGCATCTCTAAGTAGCTCGCGAGAATTGTCTAGTGTGGCCCTCTCGTGTTGCGGCTCTCCATCAGGCATATCCTCCTCATTGGGATGATTTTGGCATTCAGGCTCTCTGTCCTCTCACACAGGCTCTCTGGCACACAGGCTTGCGGGTTCTCTCTCTCTCTAGCTTTCTCCAGCCTTGGTTCTCTGTCACCAATCGTGTTTTATAACACGTTTTTGTGGCAAGGCCACTTAAAATGTGGATTTTGTTTTGTTTATAATAGAGGTATGTTGTTTAGGAACAGAAGTTGTTTGCATCGAAGGTTCGTTGGCACAACAAAACCCCAAAACTGGCCTTTTTTCCGTTAAAATAGAGAAATACACGCGGAACACAAAAATACACAGAAAACATTGAAAAATCTAATAAACCGAATTTCAAATTTCATCAAATTGGGCTTTATTTTCCTATCGAGTCCGTTTTGATCGCAAATTGCATATCGCTCTGTCACTGGCCCTATATATCGAGGGATCGCCGATCGCTGATCCGTAGATCGTCGATATGTCGATTTAATCCTGGCCGTTGATCTATCCTGATCCGACGGTGGAGATCGCTCATCACTGATCGCTATCGCATATCGCAATTGCTGAACCTCGAGGCTCCGCCTTTGGTATCCATCGACGCTGATCGCCGATCAACCGATCGTTCTGATCATCGATATCGACAATCGCAAATCACATGTCACAGGTTCTAAAGCCTCGATATTGCCGATTTCCTACCCCCGATTGCGATTAGTCGGAGATCGCTGATCGGGGGTTCTAAAGGCCCACCTTAAATCTGCCCTTTGCACTTCTTCTGATGCGATTTTCCTTATAAGGCTTTAAGTCCATTTTTGAGGGGAAAATGCCTTATTTTCAAAGGAACAAAGGCAAACACTTTTTGCGATAAATTCATCATCAAGACTCGGATTGAAGTGTCATTTGAACCTCCATGATCAGAACGACAAGATCTACACTCTGGTCCTAGGTCGACATCATTCTGAACACTTTGATTTTTGAGTGTTCATAAACCCTTTGTCCTATGTGTCTTTCTAGAGGCACCTGGATCAATCCTCCCCACTGAGGAGCTTTTAGTCCTCCAAAAACATGAAAAATAATCTGCAATTCTCTCTATACCCTGCCTGTATCACAAGCGTTCTGAAAAATGTCTCGCTTCCATCTCCTTCACCTTTATTCTTCGGAGCCTTAAGCGATGAACCGACACCTGCTACATCTGCAACCTGTAGTGAATTGTTTTACAAATTACATGCTTGAATGACATGACCAACTAATGACCCAAATGCCCCCTACTTGCCATGAGTTTATAACTCATACTCGGTGGTAAATTTTACAACAAGATGGACTTAATACCCCAGCTATGACAACAAGGCCAACCTATCATGGTTGCTTCAAAAATTGATGGAAAACACATTATCACTGCCACACATGATTTACATACATAAGGCCAAACTCTATTGTGTCGACAAGTGATGGAAACATAACATCACTTTTAGAGTTTTAACATGCAACTCAAAATATGACTCAAACATGACCAGACATCATTGTTGTTGACCAAGTGATGGAAACACATCATCACTTTTACACTTTAAAATGCAACAAATGATTTACAATAGAATGACCATGAAACGAAAACATGTCTAGAAACCATTTTTCACTTATCATGGTGAATGGGTCACCTCCTTAAGGTGGTTTTGCCTGTCAAACGACTGCTTTACCTGGTTCACGCACCAGTGCTTTGTCTTTAAGGCACTGTTCTAGATGGAGCTTCCAACAAGTGGCTCTTTGATGGCCATCTCTGTTGCAATGACTGTAGTAGGTTTTCTTCCTCCTTATCTGCTTAACCTATTTCCTTTCATGCTGTTGAGAGGGTCTTTCACGCCTCATGAGTACTGCCATTCTTTTCCAACACTTAGAAAAGGTATGGTTAGGTAAACCACAAAAGGTACATGTTTTTCGATGCCTTGATCTTCATTCATTACTAACAACATGATCATGATCGAAATGAACATTCGAAGATTGAAAGTGGTTATACCTTCCTTTGTTGTCTCTGATTCAGTAGGGTGATGAGAGCTTGTCTCAGCTCTCTCCCTGCAATGGAAACTTTCATTAGATGATGGGGATGTTTTCCCATCATTCTCTTTCCTCGATGATGTCTCAGACAAATCTAACACCTTCGAGCACTCTCCTCTAGTGTACCTCGAGCCTGCAAATGGATGTACATGCACAACCTCCAAAGGTTGAGTCATGTCTTGGTTATTAGCACCAAGTTCTTCTTTCTCCTCGTGCCTCGTCCTTGTAAGGAGCCTCATGTTTGTCCCTGTAATTGGGATCTCCAAATCTTCAACAGACATCATACTATGAGTAGATGAAATCGAAAGGAAATCAACATCTTTTACCTCCTCTTTTGATTTGGAAAGAACTGATGAGGGTTTCTCATCATCCGTTGTTGGTGGCTCGCTTGTTGTCTTAGCGCATTCCCCAACTTCTTTCCTGACATACCCAAGTCATGCCTGACAGGGTAATTCCTCTACTTTGATGGGATTGACAATGCCTTGGCCATTAACGCCCAAGTCTTTTCCTTCATACCCCATTCTCTTCAATAGTTTGGAGCCATTTCCTATGGTATGATTTTCAAACATAGCGAAATCATCATCAGGAAACATACATGAAGATGGAGAACTACTTTTTACCTCACATGGGTCTCGCTGCAGCTTTCCCAAGGCCTCATCCTTTGCTTGCAGTTGTCGTAGAAAAATTTGTTTTTCCTCTTTCTCTTCATGTAGGCGCATCTTCAATTCATCATTTTATGTTTGAAGGTTATGTTTGTCTTGCTTCAGTTCTTCCATGGCCTCTTTTGTGGCTTGTAACTGAAGCTGCAATCGCTCCTTTTCTTCTGTCTCTTTCTGTAGAGTTTCATACATGATTTCCACTTTCTTGGAAATGTTAAGCATGGTCTCGTACATTGCTTTTTCATCCTCTGTCATTGTTCACACTGCAATTCACATCAACGCAAAGACCGCTTTGATACCACTTGATCCAAGTCCGTGTGTGATGAAGGACCCTTCCAAGACCTTTTACTTTCGTGATGTGTTAAATTGCATTTTAAAAGAAAATTAATGTATACATCTGCATGCGGAAAGAAGAGGAACATATCAATCATCAACACATGAAAAACATAAGCGTTGATTACGGAGTTCGTCCAGGAGGGACTATGTCTCCGGGCCACGGTGTCAAGATGGTGTAGGCCACTGCATTAATTGTTGTCAATAATGGTGATGTACACAAGAGATGATGTTGTGATCATAAAAGGAAAAATGCCCTCACGCAGGAGTGGCTCTAAGAGATATTCCACTACTGGAATTCTCAATCAAAAGACTCCTATTAGTATGACACAAAAACATGCATGGTGAGCATCCCGCCAACATGGCACAAAAGGGATCTCAATGCAAAACACACACATGACAACAACAAGAGTATCCTAGCAACATACAACAAGGGGTCTCAAAACATAACATGATGAGTTATGACAACAAGTACATCACATAGAAGATTCCGCATCGAATCAAGCAAGGAATCACGACAACAAGTAATAAATAAGGTCCTCTGATGGGACCCAGCCCTCTCTGTCGTTCACTTTACACTTTAGGTATGCCACTTGGGCGATTACGTGGTTATGTTTGGTGTTGTTCTTTTTCCCGCGCAATTGGTTGGTAGCTGAACATTTAATGACCGACGTAAATGCACAGTCCTTCCGCTTTGGTAGTCGTATTTTCCTAACCCTAACTCGGTTTCTCGATCATTCTGGTCATTTTCGCTTTCGGTCTGAGGGTTTAGAGCTCTGCACTATGATTTTGTTTCGAAAGCGTTGTAGTTGGCTTCCGTTGGTTCTGAGTCACAACTTCATGGTTGTGGGTTAGCTGTGTGCTGGTTCTGGTTGCAGATAGAGGTTTCCTTTATGCATTCGCCTGCCTGTTCTCCTCTATACCTCGACTGTGTTTGGCTCTGGCTTTTCTCGTTAAACTTTGGTAAGTCCCCTGCTCGCTTGGTTTCTCTGTTTGGAATGGGTGTATTCAAGCTTTGGTTCTGGTTATACTTTGCTGTGACTATTAATGGTTTAGTGCTGGTGCTCGACTGGTTCTACTCCACTTTTGTGTATACTATTACCATTCTGGTCTTTGGCTCTCGTATATTTTTGGCAACGATTCTTGGATTTGAATGCTGGGAATGCTTTGCTGTTCGACAGGATCTATGGCGACGTTTGTCCAACCTCTGCTACAAGTAATAATTTGTTCTATGCTTCAGTTTTTACTCCCTTTTCGTTCTGGGTCTAAACCCATCCGCTCCTCTGGTCTTCAGTTTGTTATGGCGTCCTCTGGTTCGGTTTTTGGGTCGCTCCTCACGCAATCTCCAGGTGAGCTTCCTTTCCCGCTTGTCTCTCTGTTCTGTTATGATGTTTTCGCCTCTCTGTTCAAGGGTTTCGCTCCTCGTGGTATATAGAACCCTGACTCGTTTTTGTTGGTTGGTTGCAGGTCTGTTACAGTGGCCTGGAGGGTGCACGTTCCCGTCTCCAGAGATATGTGTTAGCGTGAATGTTGGTAGGCCTGGAACCTGTTTAACTAGCCTGTCTCGAAGTCTCCATTATGTTTATGAGTCGTTTGTTCTTTACTGTTTGAGCCAGTTGGTTTATAAGCTTGCCATCGCTTGTCTGGGATGCGTTCTCTGTTGTTATGTGGCTTCAACGACTGGTTTTGTATCTGCAATCAAACCCTAACGAGGGTTTTGTTTTCCCTGTTGTCTGTAACTAAACCCTAACGAGGGTTTCGTCTTTCTGCTATCTGTTTGCAACGACTGAGCGAACTTTACTCTGATTTTGGTTGTAATCGTTTTTGTAACCCTTAAGGGAATTTCACTCTTTGATTTTCGACTATGTTGTAGTATTTATGAGTAATGTAAATATAACTGTTCTTTTGAAAGGAAAAGGAAAATGGTTTGTTAGATACCTGTAGCCTTCGTTTATCGTTGTACTTTGTTGCTGGCGTTGGTTATTGTATTGGAATTGGTTGCTTGCGTGCGGTCTCGATTTTGTAATAATGATTCTTCAACGAAACTTCTGTGTGCTTGTTTGGCAACAGTTCTGGTTACAATTCATATTCGTGCAGAAATTATAATGGTACATCTAATTTACAGAAATATAGGATTTCAGTAATTATGTGCGAGAGATCAATTCAATAACTTAGGAAATAATAGATGGACAGTATTCTTCGGATACTTTGAATGCTTTGATAATTTTCTTATTCTTCAATTTCTCAACTTATATTTCTATCTGGAAAAGAACCCCTTCTTTACATGGATGCATTGCTTTTATAGCCTCTGTATGTAGTTAAGGCTGGCAGTTTGACTCTTTCTGTTACAAAATCAGTTACATGTTTCTGTTCCTAATTGTAACTGTAACTGTTCAAATATGTTAAGACTTGTAAAAGCAATTAATAGTTATTTTTCCTAATTACAGAAACTACCCTTCTACTGACAATGAAACTAATAATAAATTTAACTGGAAAGTAAATCATTCAACTGTTTCTGACTTGTAAAAATAAAATAAAAAGAAAAATTATTTCCAGCAGAATCTGACAATTCTGTGTCCCGCTCGTGAACCTGGTTGGAGTCTTTCTGCCTCGTCACTGTGAGCTGGATGCTCCTGCACCAGGCTCCCGGGGTGAGAAAAGATCATGACTCCTGTTCATGAGTTCTTCCACTGTTGTCCCTGTTCGTTCAATCTGTCTGGCATCAAGCCATGAGCTGTCCTCAATTGGACAGTTCTTCCACTTGACCAGGTACTGAAAATAATTTTTCCGCCGAGTACGCCTAACTACCTGAGTTTCGAGGATGCCTTCGATCTCAGGAGGTTGGACATATGGCATCTGCTTCTTCTAACTGTCTCTGTCTTCCTGGGTATTCCGTGTGGATTGTCCGGGTTCATCCTTCTTTTCTTCCAACAGTTTGCTTGAATATGGAAACAAATCTGCCACATTGAAGATAGGTGATATGCCTACTCCAGGTGGTAGTTGGATTTCGTAGGCATTCACTGAAAACTTCCGCAAGATTTTGCAAGGTCCTATTTTCTTGTATTTCAACTTGTTATACGTACCTTTAGGAAACCGCTCCTTGCGTAAGTGTACCTGAACATCATCCCCTACCTCAAAATGAACTTCTCGCCTCTTCTGATCTGCGTGTTCCTTATACTTCAAGCTGTTGTCCTGTAACTTTGCCTTGACCTGTTCATGTAAATCTCGCATAGCATTTGCAAAATCTTCGCCATCCGCACTCCGTCATTCCTGTAAACCAAGATCTCGAAGTTCATGTACTCCTCGAGGGTGCATACCATAAAGAATCTGGAAGGGACTGAGACCCGTGCTACGATTCGGTGAATCGTTGTAAGAAAATTCTGCTTGCGCCAGCACTCGGTCCCACATTCTAGAATTTTCTCCGACTAAGCTGCGTAACAGATTTCCTAGACTTCTGTTCACAACTTCTGTTTGCCCATCGGTTTGCGGATGGTAAGAAGAACTGTAGCTTAATTGGGTGTTCATTTTCTTCCATAAAGTCCGGCAAAAATGTCCAGTGAACTTTACATCTCTGTCTGATAGGATGGTTGTTGGTAACCCATGTAATCGGACAATCTCATTAAAAAACAAGTGAGCCATGTAAGTAGCATCACTGGTTTTCTGACAAGGTACAAAATGTGCCATTTTCGAGAAACGATCTACCACTACCATTATCGAATCATACCCTTTCTGTGTTTTCGGCAATCCCAATACAAAATCTAAACTCACAGAATCCCAAGGTCTGCCTGGAATAGGTAATGGTGTGTACAGTCCTGTGTTCTGGCTGTGTCCTTTCGCTAGTTGACACACCTTACACTTAGTCACAAAACGTTGTACATCCCGTCTCATTCTCGGCCAAAAGTAAAAGTGACTAAGTTGTTCCAAAGTCTTGTCAATTCCAAAGTGTCCAGCCAATCCCCCAATGTGTTTTTCACGAATGATATTCTCCCTCATAGAACAGCTGGGGATACACAGTTGTCCTCCCTTGAAAAGTAATTTCTCCTGTTTATTATAGTCCAACCAAGGACTGTTTCCTCTTATTAAAGGGTTCTGGCACGCTTCGTAAGCTTCTCTAAAATCTGGGTCTGTCTTATATAGATCCCGTAAATGTTCGAATCCCAAAACCTGCACAGTGCTTTCCTGCAATAATAAAGCTTTTCTACTCAACGCGTCGGCTACCTTGTTCGCTTGCCCACCGATATGCTTCAGTACAAAATTAAAGCTCTGTAAGTACTCCACCCATTTGGCGTGTTTATGATTAAGTTTATGCTGCTGCATTACATACTGTAATGCAGAATTATCTGAGAACAACACGAACTCGTTTCCCAGCAAGTAATGCCTCCAGTGTCTTAGTGCCTGTACCACTGCGTAGAATTCCTTATCGTAGGAGGAGTACTTATGCCTACTATCATTCAGTTTTTCACTGAAAAACGCCACGGGTCTGTCCTCCTGACTGAGCACAGCCCCAATTGCTGTTCCACTTGCATCACAACGTACCTGAAATAGTTTTTGAAAGTCTGGTAGCCTAAGAATCGGTCTTTCCGTTATTTTCCTCTTAAGTAGCTGAAAGCTCTTTTCTGCCGCTTCTGTCCATCGAAAAGGTTGGTTGGCCTTTTTGATGGTCTCCAACATAGGAGCACAGATTCTGCTAAAATCTCTAATAAACTTTCTGTAAAAACTTGCTAATCCGTGAAAACTTCGTACCTCGAACAAATTCTTCGGTGACTGCCAATTCATGATTGCTGTCACTTTCTCCGGATCCATTTTTAATTCATTCTCTGCTATCACAAACCCCAGATAAATCAGTTCTCTCTGCAAAAAGGTACACTTCTTCAGATTGATCAATAATTTATTCTGCTGTAGCTTCTCAAGCACTCTACGCACATGCCGGAGGTGTTCTTCTCGTGTCTTACTGAAAATCAGTATGTCATCCAAATAAACAATTACAAATTTCCCTATATATTCCTTTAGCATCTCATTCATGAGTCTCATGAAGGTGCTGGGCACATTGCTTAAACCGAATGGCATGACCAGCCATTCATATAAGCCTTCATTTGTTTTAAAAGCTGTCTTCCATTCGTCTCCTTCACGTATCCGTATCTGGTGATATCCACTTTTTAAATCTATCTTAGAAAAGTAAGCTGCCCCACTCAGACAGTCCATCATATCATCCATACGCGGTAATGGAAATCTATACTGTATGGTGATTTTGTTGATGGCTCTGGAATCAGTGCACATCCGCCATTCTCCTCCCTTTTTGGGGGCGAGAACTGTTGGTACAGCACATGGGCTCAAACTTTCTCTGATTAACCCTTTATCCAATAGCTCCTGCACCTGTTTTCTGATTTCTTCGTTATCTTTGGGGCTCATTCTGTAAGCTGGCTCCTGGTATGAAATCAATATGATGACTAATGCTCCTCTTGGGAGGTAGCTTATCCGGCAAGTCGTCTACCACTATATCTGTAAACTCTTCTAACATCTGCTGTATTTCTACAGGCAAATCTGTGATTTCTGTGTGTAACAAAACTGTTCTAGTCCTTCTTACTACAACAAAATTCATCTCACTATTTTCAACTTGTTTAAAAAATTGTTTCCCGTTCATAAGTAACACCTTTGGTTCATTTCCTTCAACTGCTTCTTTCTCCTCTCTGATAGGCACAAGGGTGTGTTTGACCCCGTCTTTTTCAAACTTATAACAATTCAATACCCCATCATGTGTCACTTTTCTGTCATACTGCCAAGGTCTGCCCAACAAAATGTGGCACACGTCCATTGGCATGATGTCGCAAACAATTTTGTCTTTATAACGCCCAATCTGGAATTCCACTTCACTCTGTTCATCCACCAGCAATTGGTGTCCTTTCTGTAACCACAAAACTCGATATGGAGTGGGGTGTTTTAGACGTTTCAGCCCCAACTTCTCAACCATCTCGACTGACACTAGATTCTCAGTACTCCCACTATCAATTATCATTTTACAACACTTACCTTGTGCTTTACAAACTGTTCTGAACAGAGCTTTCCGTTGTGTCTGTTCAATACTATCATCCACTGGCTTCACCAACACCTTATGCAGCACTAGAGCTTCTCCTGTTTCTAGGGCATTTTCTGCCTCTTGAGGAGATGCTGCTGCTTCTTCTGGCTGTGCCATATATGCGCCTCGCTGTCCAGTAGAATCTGTCTCTGGGCACTCAAAAGAGCGGTGCCCCCACTTGTGGCATCTATAACACTGGTATCCAGTTCCTCTTCCACGACCAGTTCCTCTACCACGCTGAAACGATCTGCCATCCCTCGTTCCATCTCCTCTCTCTGCTGTTCCCGAAGTCTTCGAACTGCTGGCTTCCTCGCTGTTGCTGGCAGTCCGACCCCTACCATAGGACTAGCCTCTTCCTCTGTTAGACCCACGTCCTCTCCGGGCATTCTGTCTTCGGTTAAGCTTTTCTTCTGCTTTAACTGCACTCTGATATGCCTCCTCCGTATTGTTGGGAGACAAAATACTTATTTCATCTAGAATTTCCATCCTCAACCCATTCACATATCTGGTTGTCCTCTCTGATGTATCCTCTGTATATCCTGCTCGCAAGTTTACTCGGTAAAATTCCTCCGTATATTCCTTCACCGTCAGACCTCTTTGTCTCAAATTCTGAACTTGCCTATGCAACGCAATCTGGTAATCTCTTGGCAGAAATCTGCCCTTCAATTTTGCTACCATCCTTGCCCAGGTCTTTATCGGAGGCTTGTTCAACCTCTTTCTCTCATTTTGGACACTGTCCCACCACAGGGTGGCGTGTCCTTTCAGCTTGGTTGCTGCAAACTTGACCCTGCGGTCTTCACTAATTTCTTCGCATTCAAAGTACTTGTCCATCTCGCTAATCCAATCTAATACTACATCAATCGATAAACTGCCATCATAGGTAGGCAACTCTAGTTTTGGTTTACTATTTGATAATAATACAGACTTCAACAGTCTTACTTCCGGCGTGTCACCATCATCCCCTCCTGCCGGTGCTCCCACTTCTTCGTCACTCACATCACCTAATTCTGAATCTCTCCTTCTGCCTGCCTCTACTGCTTCTAATCGAGTAGTAAGAACTCTGAGTTCTTCCCTCAACGCCTCATTTGCCATCCTACGGGCACCTCTGCCTTGTCCTCGTCTGCCTATATCCATTTCTCCCAAATCTTTTCAACTCAACTGCTCTGATACCACTCTGATGGGACCCAGCCCTCTCTGTCGTTCACTTTACACTTTAGGTATGCCACTTGGGCGCTTACGTGGTTATGTTTGGTGTTGTTCTTTTTCCCGCGCAATTGGTTGGTAGCTGAACATTTAATGACCGGCGTAAATGCACAGTCCTTCCGCTTTGGTAGTCGTATTTTCCTAACCCTAACTCGTTTTCTCGATCATTCTGGTCATTTTCGCTTTCGGTCTGAGGGTTTAGAGCTCTGCACTATGATTTTGTTTTGAAAGCATTGTAGTTGGCTTCCGTTGGTTCTGAGTCACAACTTCATGGTTGTGGGTTAGTTGTGTGCTGGTTCTGGTTGCAGATAGAGGTTTCCTTTATGCATTCGCCTGCCTGTTCTCCTCTATACCTCGACTGTGTTTGGCTCTGGCTTTTCTCGTTAAACTTTGGTAAGTCGCCTGCTCGCTTGGTTTCTCTGTTTGGAATGGGTGTATTCAAGCTCTGGTTCTGGTTATACTTTGTTGTGACTATTAATGGTTTAGTGCTGGTGCTCGACTGGTTCTACTCCACTTCTGTGTATACTATTACCATTCTGGTCTTTGGCTCTCGTATATTTTTGGCAACGATTCTTGGATTTGAATGCTGGGAATGCTTTGCTGTTTGACAGGATATATGGCGACGTCTGTCCAACCTCTGCTACAGGTAATAATTTGTTCTATGCTTCAGTTTTTACTCCCTTTTCGTTCTGGGTCTAAACCCATCCACTCCTCTGGTCTTCAGTTTGTTATGGCGTCCTCTGGTTCGGTTTTTGGGTCGCTCCTCACGCAATCTCCAGGTGAGCTTCCTTTCCCGCTTGTCTCTTTGTTCTGTTATGCTGTTTTCGCCTCTCTGTTCAAGGGTTTCACTCCTCGTGGTATATAGAACCCTGACTCGTTTTTGTTGGTTGGTTGCAGGTCTGTTACAGTGGCCTGGAGGGTGCACGTTCCCGTCTCCAGAGATATGTGTTAGCGTGAATGTTGGTAGGCCTGGAACCTGTTTAACTAGCCTGTCTCGAAGTCTCCATTATGTTTATGAGTCGTTTGTTCTTTACTGTTTGAGCCAGTTGGTTTATAAGCTTGCCATCGCTTGTCTGGGATGCGTTCTCTGTTGTTATGTGGCTTCAACGACTGGTTTTGTATCTGCAATCAAACCCTAACGAGGGTTTTGTTTTCCCTGTTGTCTGTAACTAAACCCTAACGAGGGTTTCGTCTTTCTGCTATCTGTTTGCAACGACTGAGCGAACTTTACTCTGATTTTGGTTGTAATCGTTTTTGTAACCCTTAAGGGAATTTCACTCTTTGATTTTCGACTATGTTGTAGTATTTATGAGTAATGTAAATATAACTGTTCTTTTGAAAGGAAAAGGAAAATGGTTTGTTAGATACCTGTAGCCTTCGTTTATCGTTGTACTTTGTTGCTGGCGTTGGTTATTGTATTGGAATTGGTTGCTTGCGTGCGGTCTCGATTTTGTAATAATGATTCTTCAACGAAACTTCTGTGTGCTTGTTTGGCAACAGTTCTGGTTACAATTCATATTCGTGCAGAAATTATAATGGTACATCTAATTTACAGAAATATGAAATCTTAGTAATCGTGTGTGGGAGATCAATTCAATAACTTAGGAAATAATAGATGGACAGTATTCTTCAGATACTTTGAATGCTTTGATAATTTTCTTATTCTTCAATTTCTCAACTTATATTTCTATCTGGAAAAGAACCCCTTCTTTACATGGATGCATTGCTTTTATAGCCTCTGTATGCAGTTAAGGCTGGCAGTTTGACTCTTTCTGTTACAAAATCAGTTACATGTTTTTGTTCCTATTGTAACTGTAACTGTTCAAATATGTTAAGACTTGTAAAAGCAATTAATAGTTATTTTTCCTAATCACAGAAACTACCCTTCTACCGACAATGAAACTAATAATAAATTTAACTGGAAAGTAAATCATTCAACTGTTTCTGACTTGTAAAAATAAAATAAAAAGAAAAATTATTTCCAGTAGAATCTGACAATTCTGTGTCCCGCTCGTGAACCTGGTTGGAGTCTTTCTGCCTCGTCACTGTGAGCTGGATGCTCCTGCATCATCCTCCATCAATATCAATCAAGGATCCGTGTAGCATAATGTATAATGAAGAAATACATGAATAAATCATATACCTCACACCACGGGCCATCTAAAGAAGTGGATGTTCATATCTTTAGAAAAAACGATCCACGGTGAATAGCGTAGTTCACATTGTCAATGCGCAGGCACAACCCGCTACCAATCTGGACTCTGACCTCACTACGAATGGCAATATGAAGAAGCAGGGCATATGAAACAGAAGCTATCAATGTGTTGAAGCTTGTTCCTTCATCAATCTCACAGCATCGATGGCAAGAAGGAGATTGTTCTGGACATCTCGGGCTCTGTAGCTCTCGGGCTATCTGGCTTTATAGCGTTCTTGCCATGTCGTTGCAGCTCTGCGGTACTATGTCTTTCAAGCGCTCTGGCTTCAAGATTTTTTGAGTAAACCCGTGGCACTGTCCCGCTATTTCTACTTTCATGCATCTCTGAGTAGCTCGTGGGCACTGTCTAGTCTAGCCCTCTTGTGTTGCGGCTCTCCATCAAGTGCAACCTCCTCATTGGGATGATTTTGGCATTTAGGCTCTCCGTCCTCTCGCACAAGTTCTCTGGCACACAGGCTTGTGGGCGCTCTCTCTCTCCAACTTTCTCCAGCCTCGGCTCTCTATCACCCATCGTGTTTTATAACATGTTTTCGTGACAAGGACACTTAAAATGTGGAGTTTTTTTTTTTTTGTTTTTTTTTTTTTTTTGTTTTTTGTTTGTTTGTTTGTTTGTTTGTTTTGTTTGTTTTTTTTTTTTTTTTTTTAATAGAGGTCTTTTGTTTAGGAATAGAAGTCGTTTGCATCGAACGTTCGCTAGCGCAACAAAACCCCAAAACTGGCCTTTTTTTCTATTAAAACAGACAAATACACGCAAAACACAAAAATACACAAAAAACATTGAAAAATCCGATAAATTGGATTTCAAATTTCATCAAATCGGGCTTTATTTGCCTATCGGGTCCGCGCTGATCGCAAATCACATATCGCTCTATCATTGGCCCTATATATCGGGGGATCTCGATCGCCGATATGTCGATTTAATCCTGGCCGTTGATCTGTCCCGATCTGACGGTGGAGATCGCTCATCGTTGATCACTATCGCATATCACAATCGCTGAACCCCGGGGTTCCACCTTTGGTATCGCATGTCGTTGGTTTTAAATCCCCGATATCGCCGATTGCCTGCCCCTGATTGTGATTAGTAGGAGATCGTTGATCGGGGGTTCTAAAGGCTCGCCTTAAGTCTACCCTTTGCACTTCTTCTGATGTGATTTTCCTTATAAGGCTTTAAGTCCATTTTTGAGGGGAAAATGCCTTATTTTCAAAGGAACAAAGGCAAACACTTTTCGCGATAACTTCATCATTCAGACTCGGATTGAAGTGTCGTTCCCACCTCCACGATCAGAACGACGAGATCTATGCTCTAGTCCTAGGTCGACATCATTTTGAACACTTTGATTTTCGAGCGTTCATAAACCCTTTGTCCAGTGTGTCTTTCTAGAGCCACCTAGATCAAGAGGAGACATACATTTTTCCTCTCTATTTTTACCGACAAAATTTAGAGAGAAAATGATCAATAATCATAGGAATCAAAGGCAACACTTAACTGAAATTTCAAGTTGGTAATTGACTTGGGAAATATCCTTTTCCACCCAACCATAGGGTTAGTTGTTCCAATGCTCTCTAAAATTGGCCACCGCTAGCTGAATTATGATACCACAAGGGGACAATGTCAAAGCATAGTAAAATATGATGGGTAAAGATAACTATCTTTCATGAGAACAAGAACATTAGAGAAATCCATTTCTGGTTAGGCTTGGAGTCTCAACAAGTATTAGATGCCTCTTAGCTAACCATCTGGGAATATAAAAATCCATTCATTAATGTATAATTGCCTTGGAAATTTCCTTGCTCGTTGCTTATCATACTAGCCCAATATACATCAATTTATGATCCCCACTTCTCAGCTAAGTCCCAAAGCTCTCTAGTGAGTAATGAACATGCAAAATTCATTTTTATAGAGACCAAGGAACACTATCAATGTTCCAATCCACAATTGACACTTTTCTAGGCATATTTGGGTACCCAAAAATCTAAAACACCCAAAACAATCCAATAAGCTTTCCATTTGAAAATGGAAGCTCTCTGCTCATGAAAATCACCACTACCCAAAACATTCCAATAAGATTTCCATTTGAAAATGGCAACTCTCTGCTCATGAAAATCACCACTCTAGGCACTCATGTGCATGATCTCTCTAGGTATGGTCTCCATGAACTTGTGGATCTCCCCTCCACATTTTTTTCCCATTTTCACACACCATTAGTGCTTCAACCCTCAAATTTCAAGATGGGTATTTTCTTTTGTTGCCCAATGAATTATGAGAGTAACCCACAACCACTAATCGAATTCCATAAATGTGGTATGCAATTACTTCAAATTCCTATTGCTTCAACTGCCCATTGCTTCATTCAATGAATTATAGGTCGATGGGAAAACAAGATAATAAATTTTAAAATTAAAAATTTGGCATAGATCATTAGGTGAGGTTTTTCTAGCAATAACAAGCATAGTCAATTTCTTGTAATCTAGTCACTAGTTCCCACTCATGGCATCATAGTCTATATTGAAGCTCACATTCCTAGTCGATCACCTAACATTTTTAATTATCAAATAAATATTTACATATGTAGTGTTTTTAATTTCCCAGATTGATTTGTCACAAAAACAACATCTAAATGTCAATATAGGTGATACAATACCATTAAGAAAGGAAGTTGATCGAAATTGTTAAAAAGGAGTTAGTTATGTAGTTTTGAGGTCTGCAACTTTGGAGTTTGTGATCTAGACGTAGGTGTCTGCAATATAAAGCAACCCTTTTCTGAGGTTGGTATAAGAGCCGGAGGAGGTGCAGGTTAGGGGTACCTAAAATTAGAAGGTGGTAGAGGTAATTGAAATTCCACAATCCAAACTGAAGAGGTTTTCTCTTTCTATGTAGTTGCTAACGGTCCAAGGTTGGGTTGGATGTGAAATACCAGAGGTATGGAGAATGAGTGATCCAGGTGGATATTGGCGGCCACCTGCCAATTCCACTTGGACCCCCAACATTGTTTCTTTCAATTTCCTTAAGTGTAGCAAAATTTACTATTTTTGGTAGTTTTTCAGGTCCTGAAATTTTGGAGCCATTTTGAGGCCCTAAACAACATTTTTTTTGGAAAACGAGAATTTAGAAGTTGTAGTCATTGGATAGATATTTCTAACAAGGTATCACACGCGTCAAACAGAGATCATATGCCAAAGTTACAACCCCGGGAAGTTGGTGTACCAACTAACCTCAACAGGGCCCACAAACTTTTGGTGCTTCATCTCCTAAGGTTAGGTTTTTGAATTTTTAGGGTTTTCCATTATTTCTCAATAATAAAAATGCCTCCAAGCCTCATTGTAACACAGTTCAGAAGGCATGTATCTATCACATCTCTTCTCATAGATAAGCTACCATTGCTCTAACTAGTTTGTTCCATTCCTGCATGTAAATAGTTTCCAGTACTTGTTATTAATTAATTGTAGTTCTATTGTTTCATTGTATCTTTGTGTTCAATTCTATTCTTTCTCTACATCTTTGTGTTATGTTTAAATCTATATTTCATTTTATTCCTTCATAAATCTAGATCAATGAGGTGGATTATTGCACCGACCCCTTTGTGAATGTTTATATATGGTCTGAGCTTCCACCTCGTATTTTAGAGTTGGAGCCCAGTTTAACACTTGGCATTCCAAACCCAAGGATTTATCCTTCTCTTCCAACATTTAGAAATGGTTTTGGTTGTATCAGAAGGTTTTCCTTCCCCTTCTTCGATGGTTTCTTTGAGGGAAAATCTCAAGTTGTATTTGAGGTTGGAGGAGTCATCGTTTATAGACTTTCTTACCCATGATTTTTGAGTAAGCTCTTATCAGCCTCAATGTTTCTTGTTGGAAATTTTGGTTGTTATTTCTTTCCAATAATTTCCTCGTGATGTAGAACAAACTGGTGTTATGGTAAGTGGTTTATGTGTCGCCTCATTTTCCTGGGGTTTCTCTAGTTGTAGGTGTTCTATGGTTAAAGAGTCTTCCTCAGACAGGAGTGGTTTTCTATGGGGGCTTTCTTGTTAAGGTGGTAAGTGTTGGGGTGGAAAGATTTGGAATAGAGTCTCAATTATTTAGTGTTTTGTTAGGTGCCATTACAAATTAGGTCTAAGTTTTGGTTGTTTTCATAATTTCCATAGGGGTATCCAAGGTGAGTAAGCAAGAGTATATGTTGGAGGACTCCTAGATTATGGAAATGTGGTTTTGGAATCTTATTACAACTTTGTTGTGGTTAAATTCCACTTGATCTAGTAAGCTACTTTTCACCCAACAAATTCCTTAGAACTTGCTCAAAATTGTGTGTGTACTATAATGTGAAATTATCAACAACTTAATCAATTGAATCCCATACAATCCATACATCAAGAGAATTCATACACAATATCCATAAAATAGGGTTTTCAAGTTATTACTTAGATCCCTCATAGATTGATGATAGGTGTTGTGCACGATGCCGAGAACCTTGCTCCTATACAAATATCTTGCTCTCAGCTATCATAATCAAAGGCCCTACGCACATACACCAACAAACAAATACACAAGCCTTCCACAAAGGCTTGATTAGCTAAAAAACAACATGAATAAAAATATCATAAAGACATATAACAGATACATGAAGGAATCATCATTCAATTAGTCATAAATAGAGAGTACAAGGAATTATACCCCAATAATGAATAACTCTCCACCAATTTTCAACATGACCTCCTCCTCCAAGTGCAATGTAGCTCACATGACCTAGGGCCAAAATCTCAAGCCAGATCTCTGACTATAGTTTTCTCCACTTATTGTCAAGAACTCTTCAAAAACTCGCCTGACCCTTTAGAATGAAAAGTATAAATAAGCCTAGAGACCTCATAAGGAGGATGCATCTGGACGCTTTGGATAGAGAGAAGCTAGGAAGCTTCTCTAATAACACACCCAATCCAACTCGTAAAGGTGATCCTCTAATCTGGTCTCCTAGGGAACATGAGTCTCTAGAATCTCTACCATCTTTGTTGGGAAAAAAATGTGGGTTGAGGATGAACTTCACTAGGATGTAAAGGGCTCCATGTGAAGTTAAGGAGACATTGTGTTGAGCACATATTTTGGCCTTTTTAACCACTCTATTTTAGCCCCCTTTATCCTCAATTTTGAGCTAAATCCTTCCTTTTTTTAACCTATTTTTGTGAGGCCAATGGCATAAAATGGCTATAATAAATACAATCATTCTTTAGAAGTAAACTATTTTATGTTTAATTCATGAATATTAATTAAGAATATTTATTTAGTTAATAATTTGTGGAACAACAATCTACAGGAGTTCCCATAATTACAATGTATAAAAAAAACACAATTCTTGTAATCTGCCCAAGTTTTATGGGGTTCCACGTCAACCAATATGATTATGACACTATAATAGAAATGAAATGTTAAGACATGCCCATGAACAATACACAGTGGATCCATGTGACCAATCAAAATATCACAGCCACAACCAACAATATGTATTTATGTCATAGTATACATCAATAGGATTATGGACACAGAGCAAAGGAAGTTCCCTAAAGTAGTCCTCAAAGTACATAAATGATACATAACTCCAACACAACCTAAGAAGGGTGCCATATAAGAGTGAGATGTCTTCTACATAACCTTGATGGTACAAATCTACATCATGCTAATATATTTGTTGATGTTGAGCATGGTAGAAATTGTTTGAAAATCGGTCATTGAGATATATTGTTAACAAACATGAGGGGTCCCACCAATGATGAAAATGGACCCCAAGGTACGTAGCACATTTCACTAAGTGTGAATACATGAGCTAAAGTTGAACACGTAAAATCTACCAATCAGGAGTCAATGATGTAAACCGAATGTAGATTGTGTGGAAGGATGCCACTAGGGACCACAAGCTCCAAGGTAATATTGGTTCCTAGATCAAGTTCCTAGATAATGAGCTAAAGTCGACATGAGAAGATTTGTTGAAGGAGGGCCTTGATGTATCCCTAATCAATCAACATGGAACATAATGAGAGATGATGTGAATGGATGAAGTCATGGAATGATGAAGTACAATTGGCACAGGCATGACCGACATAAAAAGGTCAACGATGATTGTAGATAGCTGACATAGGATGAGACTTCCCTTAAAAACATAATTGCATGGCACAAAAGTGACTTGGAACTTGACTAATGAGTACCTAGTGATATCGTGCAACAACACAGGAGGCACTGAAGCACGCTCCATAGTGACTGGAAAAGTAACCAACCAGAGGAGTAAACAAATTCATATGTATGGTGTGGCTCCTAGGCAAGCTAAAACTCTAATGTGAGACAATGACTCAAACAAGTGCCATGTTCAAGGGTGATGCAACTAATGTTACTATTTTGATGACTAATATAAATAAATGATTCCCTTCTCGTTTTATATTTTTAGTCTCCTTCATGGTTTAATGAAAATGAAAGAGAAGATAAGTAATCTCAAATGGTTCCTTTTATATAAGTTTCAATGAGGTAGAAAAAGAGATAAAATTATGCTCATACCCTTCTCATGGCTTAACGAGCTTGAGAATGGAATAGAGATTGCTCGTTGATTTTCAATATAATTAATAATCAAGAAAAGATGGAAAGAACTCAACATTTTCACATAGGTTTTATGAGCATTGAAAGATGGGAAGAAGAAGCTCAATATTTTTATGGGTTTAACGAGGCATGAAAAGAAAACCAAAATAGATCAGCATTTTCATATAGATTTAATGAGCATGAAAATATAACAAAAGGAGCTTAACTTTTTCATAATTTAACGAGTATGAAAACAAGGAAAAAAGGAAGTTCGTACTAGAGGATGAGTGGTATAATGGTAGCAACTAGTTTCAGTATGATGGAACCGCGTCTTAAAGCATAAGGAAGCAGAGAGGTTGGAAAATAAGACCACTCATCGCAATAGATCCTCCAAGAAAGGGTAAGGGAAAGCGAATGATAAGTCGAGAAAAGGATGATAGTGGTAGAAAAATGAAACCAAGGCTCATCGTGCAAAAGCAGGTTAATTAAAATGAAGTGATCATGAGGGATAAAGTATGGAATCCTCCAAGGGTAAGGCCAAAAAGTGACAAAGAAGAGGGAATGAGGCTCAGATTCTAATTCATGGCGGGTTAGAAGGAGGATATTCAAAAAGAGTAAAAAATTGATACTGTATGGAAACCAACATACAAAAAGGTTCTAATATAGGGCATCCATGACCAGGTAGTATCTACCACCAAGCTACGATGTGCATAAAAGAGAGAGGCCAATGTTGCAACTTGACGGGCTTTGACCTAAGGCACAATGATGACATTGATGGTCAATAAT
This sequence comes from Pinus taeda, assembly GCA_000404065.3. NCBI lineage: Eukaryota > Viridiplantae > Streptophyta > Pinopsida > Pinales > Pinaceae > Pinus > Pinus taeda. The sequence continues at coordinate 127,026 of APFE030073578.1, read as the reverse complement.
GTAACAGAGATGGTGATACGTGACCTACCCCTATTTTCGATTTTAGAAAGATGTACCTCAGGCCCATTGTCATAGTGGGACCACCAAAACAACACTTTGAGAAGAAGACTAATAAAAAAAAGTTCCAACACTCCTACAAAAAGAGACATTAGTAAATTAATAACATTAAAATACCTGAAACCTTAAAATAAAAATAAAAAAGGAATATTCCCAATTGGTACCTAGATGTTATATAAAAGAAAGGCCGTACCTCCTCATTTGTCATTGTGATAAGCTTGAAGTGGAGAAAAAGAGAGGAGGAGAAAGCGATCTCCAATATCTCTGCAAGGAGGGTAAGGAGTTTTCAAGAGATTCAAAAGAGAAATCAACAAAGAATCTAGCTAAGTAAGTCATGGTAAAAACACTTAACCCTTGAAACTTGTTTTGGTATTCCTCTGGTTGCATGTTTTGGGAGTTCGAATGGAAAATTTCCCAATGTGCATCATCATGGGGATTCCATTGGCATACAACAAAGGTATTCCATTTTGAAAAGGTTGTGGCCTAACAACCAATGAATATTGTCACTCTATTTCCATGGTATCCCAACGAAGTTAGTGTAGGGTTAGAAAATTTTAGTCTTTTGCTAACAATTCTCCCTTGAATCTGGGCTTTGTGCATGTTGTGTCATGTGAAGCTTCAATGGACAACCATATTAATGAGACATTTTTATTGTGGATGCAGGGAACACCATGATAGAGTGGAGGGAAAGGGAGAAATTTGAGCATGAGATCCAAGCATTGGCCCATGATCCAACTCTAAGAGACTGCAGCTTATTGAAAATTTTCAAGATTCCTAGAATGATTGGCCAAGTTTGACTGCTCCAACGAATTATTGATTGGTGGGACCTAGACAATGAGTATTTTGTGGTTTGGTCAGAGATCCCAAGGGTGGAGGTAAAGAATATTAATTTTATGATAGGATTATTAAGACATGGGGCCCCAATAGTCCTTAATGGGGTGAGAAGTAGATTAGAGGAAAGCATGGATGCCTATGTTGGCCTATGTTGCAGGATTTTGTAGGCCTGACACACAATATACCAGTAGGAAAATACCCATCATTGCAATCATGGATCAGGACTTACGAAATATAGTTCTCACTATCACTCATGTATGTGGATTTGTTGCTCCCCATGTAGAAACAAAAGTGCAAATAGACCTAACTATTAGATTTCTAGAACCCACCTTGTTTAAGTGGTGTTAGGGCTTGCTAGCACACCTCAAAGAGAAACTTACCCAAGCAAGAAGAGGATACAAGAAGATATTTGGGTATGGGAGTATCGTTCTATCATTCTTCCCAAAGAGAATCCCTGGTATGAGGCCTGTAGTAGATTATGATCTTGATCCTCCACCTATGGATTTTTGATAAGTATATTGATTGTGTTGATGGTGAGGGAACAAGGAGTCCATGGTAGGAATTGGTTCACTTCCACATACTTCCACTATCTAGGGAATGTTCCACTATCGATGTATGATTATCCCTATGATGGAGTGGATTTTTGAGGAGACCTTGACTTATCCGTGCCCCTAGGCACAGTGGAGCACCCTTGGTAAGAAATTTTTTTTTTTTTTTTTTTTTTTTTTTTTTTTTTTTTTTTTTGAATTTATTATGTTTTTGGATTTTTAAGCAATATAGATTTTTTTGGATTTTTAAACATGGGTACAAAGTTACTAGCATTTTGGCTTGTACTATATGCATATGTGGAAAAAACATGCTCCCTTGTCCATTCACCACTTTGTAAAGGAGTATCGCCAATCCAATTAGTTCACAAACGAGCGGAGCATGAGGAGGAGGAATATGAGTTCGATGAGTTGTAGGAATTCACCTGCAATGTCAAGGGATTGACTTTGGGAGCACCACCTATGTGTTTGGATGATGTGCCTCAACACCTACGAAGGCACACAGTGGGGGTGCACTCCTCTCATTGTCATGACCTCCTACATTGGATTTCCCGCACTGTGTTGTGCTTCAATCAACAGGAGCATGATTGATTTGGGATAATAGTGTTCCTAGAGTTTTTTTATTTCTACATATGTATGAGGCAATTGTTATAGTGTTATCTTCTCAATGATGTACAAAAAGAACCACTTAAGATTGTAGATGAAAAACAATCTCAACATATAAATTGCTGTTAAACATTGTAGATCTGCAGCAATTGATAGAAGCAAAACCTACCAAAGTCTGGATCTATGCCACAATCATAGTTAAACAACAAAAAGAAAGAGTAATAACTCCAATCATCCAATGGAAACTAGATATGTAAAGAATAATTTTATTATAACACCTGCGAAGAGAACAAATAAATGTTACCAACCCCCCTCTATGAGATGGGTTCTTGGCTATCCTCAAATGTCTCCAGCTTGTGTAGAGTCTCTCTTCTCTATAATGTGAAAACCCAACAAAAATATGGTGTGCGACAATGAAAATAATAAGATTTACAACAATGAGTGCAACAATGAAAATAATAAAAAGTGAATAATGAATGGAAAACCCTTCTATTTATAACAAAACACTGAGTTATCCTTGAATAATGAGCAATAATAAAATATTATTGATCCCATTCTTGGAATATTTTATTATATTTGTTTAGGAGGGAAAAAGTATTTAAACTTTTATTTAGAAATAATAAATAAATAAATGATTTCTTTATCATCTCAAGGAATTAGTTAAGGAATAATAAACAAATAAGGATTATTTAATTATTCCTAAGGGATTTTAGTCAAATTTGACAAAGAAAAATAATTAATTAGTGATTAATTAATTATTCTTGGAGAAAAATAGTATAATTAATGGTTTATCTGTTATTTTTCATGATTGGGTCCAAATATGACAAGGAATAATAATAAAACAATGGTTAAATTAATTATTCCTAAAAGAAAATCAAATAAATAGTGTGATTTATTTAATTATTCTTCATGGGTTTAACTATAAATTACTTAACAAAGGTGGTTTATTAAGTAATTTCTTAGAGTGAAATAAATTTTACTATGGTAAAATTGGCTTTACATGGTGTACTTCGATCCATCTAGTAAATTAGGCTAGATGATCAATTTTTTGGTGGTAACAACAATATATATTGGGCCTCAAATGCCTTATTTTGAACTATGTAACCAGTTATGGATGTAAAACTATATTTTGATATAATAAAATATGACAACTTCTACGATGTTTGTTGCAAATGATGTTTACTTTACAATATGTTATTCATGTGCATGGTTTAAAATATTAATGTGATAAATACCAATCTAATACATAATTAACAAGCGAATCAGTAAGCATATTAGAGCCTCTAGGAATATGTGAGTAGACAATGCAACCAAAGTGTCGTTCCAAGGGACATACCCTTAAATAATATTGAAGTAATGCAAGATTCCTCACAAAATAAAAGCGGTCGAGATAAGACACTACAAGTTGGGATTCAGGTTGGACAATTATTATAGTTGCTACAACAACACCCTAAAATTCATCCTACCACTCAAATTTTGGGTCCCCTTGTGTTTTTCAAAGATCCAATGGTTATGTCTATGTCATAGATTTAAAACATCTTTCAATGACCTAGCTACCATCAAACCCTATGGTTTCTCACACTTCCACAATTCATATTATATATATCCACTATTGCTTTCTCTCAGTTTATCTTATTTATGAATGCATTAGGGTTTGGGAGACTGTTATTAGTGATGCACTTTTAAAGCTTTATGTATCCATGACAAGCACTATTCACAAGCCATGAAAGTATATTGCATGAGTGAGCATGATATTCTTTCTTCATCGTGATTCACATTTGATTGAATGTATCAGGGTTTGTGTAGTGGTTGTTTTATTCATGCGCATTCAAGCCCTAGGCCTCCATGGTATGTATTGCAAAAGACAGGCAAACATATTGTGTTGTTGGTTGTTCTTTACTTTGGTTTTCATTCTCTCATTTGCATCTTCAAGCCCCATCCTTCATGAGAATTTCATGGCATTTTTAAGTCATGCTAGTTGCATCAAAATTGTTGGAGATTGCATTCTACATTTATGTCTTTTGGTTATTAAATTAGTTCTTCTACTTGGATATTGGATGTTTTTTCAAGCAAATGGAATGGTTTCAAGCCTGAGATTTTGTTGCCAAACCAATGCAACCTCCAACACTTTATTTTGGATATTGCATATCATTTTTCGTATAAGAAATGTGATGATGATGTAGGATATAAATTATAATAAGTTTGTTGCTCATAATAAGGAAGATAGAACGTACATACATTTTCATGAATTCGGGAGTAAACCTTTAAATTTCAAATTATTCTTTGAATTGGTTTTCAAGTAAAGACATCAAGGCATGCCAACTAGCTTGCACTTGCAATCTTGTCATATATTGTGCATTTAAACTATCATCGTGAAATTTTTGGAAAACATATATTATATCTCTTGCATAAAGCATTACAAGGCCTATACTTTTATTAATTTAAATTGTGTTTGAACATGAAGATGATCCACCTTCCTGATGGTTTGAATAGATAAGAGATCTCATTATAGTTGCGAGTTTCTTGTTTGGCACATCCTCCATGATTATTATTCTCCTCATAATCCAACGGAGTACATCCACAAAGGAAGCATAGACAAGGTGGCATTAAACCCTAATAAGCATGGGAATTTCGCAAACCCTAATTTCATGAGGATATGATAATAAGGACCTAACATGAACACAGAAGGAGGGTCACATGAAAATTTTTCATTTATGATAGAACAACAAGGTTCATTACCTTTCAAGGCCACATGGAGGTTATTTAAACACTGTAATAATAAAGCCATTCAACACATGCAAAGAGTTAATTCCAAGTTTGGGGAGTTTTCTTTTGCTTGAGTTTCCAATGCTTACGTTATTACATCTATTTGTAAATGCCATTGTATGCTCATTGTATTTCTGGTTCTGCAATGGTTATGATATAATAGATCGAGATGCTTTGATGGTGTTTTGTTACTTCATTTCTACGGGTATTCTCTAAGCGGAACAAGTAGGAGAAGAGATGCAAGCTCTGTCAAGGAGGAGATAAATCAAGTAAGGAGTCAAGCGGAAGATCCAGGTTGGTCCCTTTGCTTCTCTCTTATCTATCATACATAGAGGAAATCACAAATTGCTTTGATTGTTTGTTTCTAGGATAGCTACTAATCCTAATGGGACTAGCAGATCGAAAAGACACTAGTTTTCCTGGAAAAAAAATGGCGACCATACTGGGGAGTGAATAGTTTGTTTGTTTTTTGTTGTTTGCTTTATAAACATAGACGGAGCCTGAAGTTAGCCAGATAGCCTTCGAACTGCTCTTGCTATGCAATTGCAAAGTAGATGAATGCTGCTTCAGTCAATCTCTGGTTTAGTTTATGAACTGAACATCTAACTTACAAGCATTCTAGATTCCCTTTTGGTAGCTCAGTAACCTCTCAAGATCATACCCTTGTAATTTTCCCTTTACTGTCCATCATAGCTCAACTTAACTCACTGAAATCAGCTGCAAATTTGAGCCAAAACCCATCTCAGTTGCGCTCCCTGGCCCATCGCACAGTCTATCACTCTGAACTAGTATGCATCGCACTTCCCAAGTGTAGTAGGTGCGATGCATCCCTATTTCTATGAAGCACAGGTGCAATGATTGAGTAATCCTATTTCTCTCCTTGAAATTTGGGGTTTTTTGTCTTTGTTTCTAGCTCTGTTTAGTTGTTTTTTGCTGCTTATGAATAATATCTCATTGCTGAAGCATGCTTGCATTACATTGTTCAGCCTCCATTGATAAGGATTAGTAAATGTTTTTATGTATTTGTCCATAATTTACAATATTTTGTCGCAAATTTACTTAAATCGATCTGTCATTTTGGTGCAAAAAGTGTCGTAACTATCGTTTTTGTGTCAAAAAGAGAAGTGTCGTTGAGTCTTCCTTCTCTAGGTAGTCGATTGAACTTTTTGATTTGATTTGATGTTATTCGAAGTGTCAAAAGCATTTTCTATTGAAAATTGAAAAGTGTCATTTAGTCTTCCTTTCCATTTTGAAAAGAAATTGTTGAAATATTGCTTTGAGTGAAATGTTTCAGGTCTATACTTAGTTCTCTTTTTTGGCATTCCTCACATTAAGGGAACACAAAACAAATACATGCATTTGCATTTGCATTTAGATTGTGTGCGAAAGATGATTTAGGAAAAGTGCATTTAGTGTGTGCTCTTTGCTCTTTGTTTGAAAGAATCGTAATCTTCTTTCCTTAGTAGCTAGGATTTTCATTGCTAAAAATAAACAACGATTGTTTATCATTGTAGATTGCATTTAGGAATTTTACATCTACATCACATGGTGAACCATTGAAAGGCAAAGTTCTAAGTAAGATCAACTCTAGAATAAATTTAAATGAACTTAACAACACTTTGGAACCTAACGCAACACATTTAGAGGTCTAGGCTAGAGATGTGTTCCGGCGTCGTAAAATCTAGTAACTATCGTTTTCATCGAAGGTTGGGTGATTCCTCCTCTTTGACACAACAAGTGCTAGCACGGACTTGTGCTCCCTGTACCATCGAGTATATATTGGGAGACCACAATAGGCTTATACCCTTTATCCATAGGCAGCCGTGTCTGCCGCCCTATCGATCGCAATGCACTGAACACAACATTCGGGAAGATTGACTGTTGTACATAAGTCCTTGGTAATTTCTATTTAATTTAAAACCAAGGTGTATATTTTAGTTTTGTGATTAGCTTGGTAATACCTCTATCTAGATCTCCAAAGTAGTCACTTTCGTTACTTTTCGACTCCTTAAAAGAAAAGGTCCATTTGAGCACTCGTCACTTCAGGCTCATTAAAAATCGAAGGGGACTAGAGTCATCTTTAGCTTTTTCTCGACTCTTAAAAATTGAAAAAGCAAAGTTGTGTCAAAGCGTCATTAACATTTATTAAATTTGGAAAAACAACATTTTCCCTTTAATTTTCAGTTGATCAAGTAATCCGCAATCCTGGAAGAAAGTCAATCAAAACCCCGTCGTTCGCAGAGACTAGCGAGTCAATCGTCTTTGACTCCGAAAACGAAGCCATTCCGGGAAAAATGGTCTCATTTAACTGAGTCCAATTCGTCTGATTTATTTGAAACTTGTGTTTCAACATTGTCAGAGGCTACAGTTACTCCGATCATTTCTGGTACAACTGCCTTTACAGAAAAAGTTCCGCAGTTACAAGAGGACATTAAAACTGATCCTAGTGTAACGATAGACACTTCTATACCTGAAAAAAATCCAGCTAGAGATGATCCAGAGATTGAAGTCCACTTACCTTAACATCTGGAAGTTGAGTCCCAGAATTCAGAAGATGTCACCCCTCCAGTATCTGTCACTACAGAAGCTATAACTTCTTTGGGTCCAGAAATATTTTACGGACCTGACGGTCTACCTCTTCCACCAAGACTGATTGCTATAGACGAGATAGCAGAGGATCTTCCATCCAGTACCCCATTACATTTTGGGACTGGGATTCATTTGTATCCTTCTACTACTGAGGTTAGTTCTTTTAATCATCCTTCATCGCAAGTTCCTGTCGAATAGTTAGGAAATATTTTGGATAGACTAAACATGTCTGAGCAACCATCAACATCTAGGACTGTATCATCTGATACAGCTACAGTGGAGCTTCCTGCTACCATTCCTACAATGTTTGCTAGTATACCATTTGTCCCCACTAGTTATCAATCACTAGTTGGAGTCCACTCAGGGACTATTTCGACGACATGGTCTGTTCCTATTTGTTCATCCGGAATCCCATCTGGTATTTGTTATGTTGAAACTCAACAAATTGATCCTACATGCCAGTATCAATTTGGGTAGACTAGTCTCCAAAGACCGATATACCCTTTGAACACTGGACTGCCGCCATATGGAGGGCAATATGATTTTTCATTGTTCCCTCCCGGGGAACAACCATATGAGAGTTCACAACAAAATTCAGGTCAAACTGGAATTACATGCAACGGTTGGGTACCAATACATCCTCAACAACCAAGGGTTGTATATTCAATGCAACCAATCCAACCTGTGTCGAATATTCCCACTAAACCTGCTATTGTGACTGTGTCGCAAGTACAAGCACTGCCTATTGTATGGAGGAAAACTCAAAGAACTTTATTAAAATAGAAGGGAGAATTACAACCCAGCTGTCTAATCTAGCATCATCCTCCCAGCATCAAAGCCCTCTTCACCTCATGAAAAGCAAGATCACCCAATAATACAATGTTCCTTCTCAAAGACAAGCTATCAACACTTCCTTACAAATTACAAAATTCCAGCCTCAAGATCTCTCAGATGAGGGATCCATTTATAGATGTTTGCAAGGGTGTAAGTCACCTCTAGGTTTTTGATTAGTGTCATTCCACTTGTTGTTCTTGGTTCCACTTGGAGATTTCTTGGATCTCTTACTCATCCCTGGGCGAATTCAGAGAGGCAAGTGTCTTGGGAGAAGTTTCTAGAAGATTCCATGAGCATCCACTTAGCAAAATGTCTAAGACATTTGTCCATTCTTGCTCATCGCACCCTACAGAAGGCCTTTTCAGTATGCATCGCACCTGGCTAGTGTAGGAGTCAGTATGCATTGCACCTTGACAATGGAGCAGTCATTATGGTCCAGTTTTGAGTGGTTTTTCAGGTGGAACTTCTGGGGAATGATGTAATCAGTTGACCATGATCCTTTAGGGTATGAAACAACACTTTTAAGGGTTAAAGAGCCCTTGGTTTATCAACATATAAGATTTGGGTTGCAGTGCCCAAATATGTCTATAACAGTTGCCCCCTAAAGCATGAAGTCGTAAATCTTTTGATGTCAGGTGAAATGCTTTATCATGAGGATCTGAGGTATTCGACCTAGAAGGTGACTTGTATAAGATTCAATACAAAAACCTCTTGTCTCTATGGATCAATCACAACCTCAAGTTAGTGCTTCCATACCTAGAACGACTCAGGCTCAAACGGGTATTATCACCCCACATCTTGGTCAATCTTCTAGTTTTGGGCAACAACAAATGGTCCAACAACCATGGCTGGTGCAATACCAATAACCACAATTCCAGCAAACCTACCATGGACCTGAGCAACAAGGCTTTGTAGGTAATGGACAACCGCATTTTCAAAATGGTTATCAACAACCATACTATACTGGTTATGTCCAACAACCTTATCAAAGTTACCAGCATCAGATACATTATGCTGGTATGCAAAGACCTATTGCTTAGGCGATTCCATCTAATCTTGGGTATGCTTCACCTAACTTGAATCAACAGTTGCGTTTTGTAGCAACTCCAGAATTACCAGATTTGAACCAACTGACAAATGATCCAATTGCATATGCCCCTTGGTGGCTAGCGATTTCCTCATAAACTTCTATCCGATATTCCTAAATTCAATGGAAATCAAGGTGAAGATCCATCGAATCACGTAATGAATTTTCATTTGTGGTTCTCATCTAACACCCTAAATGATGATTTGATTAGGCTTCACCTTTTTCAAAGAGCGCTAACTGGTCCAGTAGCAAATGGTATATTGAATTGCCTAGAGCTTCATTCGATAACTTCAACACCCTTGCTACTACTTTTCTAACCCACTTTCAGTTACCCATAAGGTACAAAACAGGGACGAAACTCCTTACAAACTTTAAACAGACAACAACCACTCACATATCTGATCATATTCATGAGTGGTGACGTCGTCGACGAACGGTAAAGACATATGTTCCTGATCAGCTTTTAGCTGAGTGCTTTATTAAGTCCTTATTACCATCTATAACTGAGGACGTGGCAAAAGGAGGAGTTGTCACTGAAGAGAAAGTCATTGCTTGTGCCCAATATTTAGACTTGATCTATACTCAGTCTGGCACACTCTACAACAAAATTCCTGATGCTCCTAGACCAGAATTTTCCGTTCCTCCTCCTCCTAAATCGAACAGGGGCTCTCATGCCAATGATGTCGTGATCGGTACCTCAAGCATGCAAACCGCAAAGGCTCCATCTGGTAAAGCCCTCGCAGTTTCTAGTCAAAAAGCAAATGATAAACCTCTTGCCTCGGAGGTTAATGTCGTGTCATCCGACAAGGGCAAAGATCCAAAGCAACCAGGGGACAAGAAGAAAGGGAAAAATAATAAGAAGAAACAGGAGAACTCAACTCCTGAAAAATCTTCTGAAAAACCTATTGGGCAAAATAAACCTTGTTATCCATGTTACATATGTAACGACGAGCATTTCATGAAATATTGTCCACATCGAGCTGAGGTTGCGAAAGTTTTAAAAACTTCAAGTACCTCGGCGGTGTTGACTGATCCATTTCCAAACCTAGAAACCAATCTGGTTGTTGTCGATCATGCTTCCACATCACAAGAGCTTATGCTATCCATCTCGAAACAACAAAATGATGCTTTGATATCGACAAGGAACAAAGATTATGGGAATCCAAGGCTACAAATCAGTCCAGTAGTTCAACAACAACTTCACCAGAAGTTGTTCTGCCCATCATTCTTGAATTAACTATAAAGCCGCCAAAGGGAGTAGTACATTAATCGATATTTAATCCTCGTGCTCGAGAAGCATAGAATTATAATATAGTGGAGGATCTGGCTCAATCGCCATCATCTATGTTGACCCTTGAGGTACTGCAAAATTGCCTCTCCCAAAAGCAGGCTTTGTTATCAGCAATAGGTGGGATTGATCCAACGAATTCCAATCTTGTGGTCTTTAACCATAAAGGATACGAACATCAGTTACCGGCCCAACTTGCTTTCCTTATATAGGTAAAATCCCTCAATAAAATTGTTTATCAAACAATCATTGATGAGGGGGCATCTACCTGCATTATGTCAATGAGTTGCTGGAAAACTTTAGGTTCACCACCCTTATCACGATCATCAACGACATTAAAAGCATTCGATGGAAGAATATACACACCGTATGGGATATTAAGTAACTTGCAAGTTGAATTAGAGGGAAAGACAGTAGAAATTGAGGTCAAAGTCATTGATTGAAACCTCGACTACAATATCTTGCTGGGAAGGCCCTGGATTTATGCTATGGCTGCTATGGTGTCAACATATTTTAGAAAGATTGTATTTCCCTTCCAAGGTGGAATTACAATTGTTGACCAACTCACCTTTTTCCCCAATAGTTCACAAGCTATTGGAAGCATTCCATTGATCCATGGAAGTTCTCAATCGCTTCAAAATGTCAGAGTAGGTCTCCTAAATGACCCTTCCTTAATGGGTACTTTTGCCCTCCCGCCTCCAAGTAATCTGGCGGAAGTGGCCACAGTGGAAACCTGTCAAATGATCTCTTCTACATCATCTAAGATAAAGAAGAACTCTGACCATTTTGATAGTGCGGATCATTGCGAGGTGTTACCCCCAAGCGCCATATAATCTTTGTAGCAATCAATTTTATGAGCCTGGGTGGCGAACCCAAATCAACACTCATCGAGTATTTGGATAGATAGGTCTATAGAGTATGGTACCTCTTCCGATCCTTGGTCTTGTATACATTCTATAGATGAAGGAATCATTCATTCGATGATGATAGGAGAGACTCCATGGGAAGATTACCACCATCATTCCCACCTTGAAGATAACAACAAATATTATTCAAGCGACCTTAATCATCCTTCAGTTTTTGATTTTTTATCAAATACTGTAAATACATTGGATTTCAAGCGAAATCTATCCAATATTGAAGAAACTATCGCCATTAATATCTCGACCAAACCTAATGTTGTAGAGAATATTCACTTTGGCAAATCTTGTTCTCCTTCAGAACTGGAAATATATTGCGCTCTCTTTCACGAATTTAGAGATGTCTTTGCATGGTCATATGAAGAAATGCCAGGCATTGACTCAAGAATCGTTGAACATGAAATCAAGATGTATCCAGATGTCAAACCGGTATGACAACGACTTCAACCTGTTCACCCAAAGAAAGCCGCTACCATTAAGGTAGAAGTTGAAAAACTTCTGCATGCTGGTTTCATCTACCCCATTCCTCTAACTGATTGGGTATCGAACATTGTTCCTGTGATGAAAAAACAAGGAACAATTAGAGTGTGTGTCAATTATAGGGATGTAAATTAAACATGTCCAAAAGACAACTACCCTACACCCTTCATTGACCATATAATTGATGAATGTGTTGGATGCGAAATCTTTTCATTCATGGATGGATTTTCTGGATACAATCAAATCAATATCTGCCCGTAGGACCAGTCGAAGACTGCATTTATATGTCCGTGGGGCACATTCGCGTACCGGAAGCTACCTTTTGAATTGAAGAACGCAGGGGAAACTTTTCAAAGGGCAATGAACTATGCCTTCCATGACATCAAGCACATCGTTCAACCGTATCTCGACGACCTACCGACTCATTCCTGAAAGCGGACTGATCATCTACAACACTTGAGAGCCATATTTCTACGTTGCTGATAGTACAAGATATGCCTCAATCCGCACAAGTGTGTGTTTTGTGTTGGTTCAGGTCAATTACTTGGTTTCGTAGTTTCTAAGGAAGGAATTTGGCTCGACCCATTTAAGGTTTAGGCAATCCTTGACATGCCTTCACCTTCAAATTTGCTTCAGATTCAAAAATTCCAAGGGAAAGCTAACTTTCTGAGGAAGTTCATTCCACATTATGCCAAACTCGCTAAAGGTTATACGCGTCTTTTGAAAAAAGGAGTACCCTTCCACTGGGATCAGGTTGCGCAAGCTTCCTTTGATGCTTTAAAAGGTTCCCAGGTAAAAGAATCATTAATGTACGCTCTTGACTATCAAAAATACTTTAACCTGTATCTCGCTGCTACAGATACAACCATTGCCATGGTTTTAGTACAAGAAGACAATGGAATAGAGCATCTTGTATATTATTTAAGCCACAACCTAAATGATACAGAAAGCAAGTAATCTTATGTCGAAAAGTTGGCTTTAGCAGTTGTTCAAGTGGTATAGAGATTTCGAAACTATATTCTCTTTTGCAAAACTAACATTGTGTCAGATTGCAACCCTATGACCTACATTCTGTCGCGTCAATTACTAGGGGGAAAATATTCAAAATGCATAGACATTTTGCAAGAGTTTGATTTGGAATTCACCAAATCCAAATCAAAGAAGTCTCTCATCTTCACAGAGTTACTTTGTGACCTCCCATCGTCGTCCAACAATTTAACATCTAAAGCATCAATCGTGGATGAGACTCTATTTCTAAAATTGTCAAATGATCCGTGGTACAGAGATATACTGGTCTATCTCCAAACCCAAACTTTTAGGCCTAATACCTCTTGCTCTGAATAGCGGCATATTCGATACCAAGCCAAGACTACATGATCGTCTGTGATCCACTTTACCGTCATGGTGTCGATATAGTTCTGCGAAGGTGCCTCACGCATGAGGAGGCTAAAAAGGCCCTGAATGACTGCCATTCAGGTGCGTGAGGGGGGCATATAACTGGTTACTCTGTTGCACAAAAGATCTTACGAGATGGTTACTTCTGGCCCACTATATTCAAAGATTACATAATTGCAGTCAGAAGTTGCCATGCTTGTTAGATTTTTGATCGCAAAACCAGATTACCACCTGCATCACTGCATCCAGTAGTTGTTGTTGGGCCATTCGCTAAATGGGGCATAGATTTTATGACATGCAACCCCACCTAGGTCGGGGGGCATGGGTATATTATACTCACTGTTGACTATTTTACAACAATGGCGAAACGACTGCTCTTTTCTTTTTTAATCATGTAGTCTCTAGATTTAGTGTTCCACAGGCTATAGTCACAAATCATGGATCGCATTCTCACAATCACATGATGGTTGAATTGATTTCCAAATTAGGACTATCCCATGATAGTTCTACTCCATATTATTCGCAGGCTAACAGACAGGTTGAGGCAATCAACAAAGCCTTAAGCACATGTTGCAGAGAATGATTGGAGTCCACAAACGGAATTTGCGTTTAATCCTGTACTCAGCTCTGTGGGCATGCACCCTTGTCTGCTTTGGCGGACGAACCCAGCTGAAAAGATAGTTTTCCCTATAAGTTGTGTGATTGGAAGTGTTATCTCACACCATTCACCTTTGTCTATTTAATGGCCAAAGCCAAGGAAGTATTTGTTGGGTTGTGTTATATTCTTTCCACATAGTTAACAGGGGGTTTGAGGGGTACCCGTAACCCCACTTTATGGGGTCCGGGGCAGCGCCTCGGAAAATTTTGGTTTCGGACCCTATGTTAGGTTGGGTGGATCCACCTATGGTTTTGTGCATGATTTTTGCACATGTTTTTTTTGGACGCGATGGTTTTCGGTCCATGGTATTGGATGCGATGGTTTTTTTGGTCCATGGTATTGGACGTGATAGTTTTTCGGTCCATGGTATGGGATGCTTCGGCATGTATAAATATGTATTGTAACATTGAAAGGAACATAATGAAAAATCAAGCTGGTAGTCTCGGTTTTGAGATCCAGTGGGAAATCTCTGTGTATATGTGTTTTATGTGTTATGCTCTCGCATTTTATTTTTCCTGTGATTTAATTCGTATGCAGGTAATTTCTGTACAGGGTTAAAACTTACATTTGGTATCAAAGTTGTTTTGGCTTCAAGGGGACACCTTTGTTGCTGAAGGGTTTCGCTCGGGCCTGTGGTAGACCCTGTTCAGGGGAGATTTGCGAGATCGATTCTGGTGGTGAAAGAAGATGGCGAGCAGCGGAAAGATAGAGATTGAGAAGTTCAATGGTCAGAGTTTTGAGTTGTGGAAACTCAAGATGGAGGATCTGTTGGTGGATAAAGATCAGTGGATCGCGGTAGATCCGGGTACTAAACCAACGGGAGTGACCGATGAAGAATGGAAGAAGTTGGATCGGAAGGCAAAGAGCACAATACGATTGGGTGTCTCAGATTCAGTATTATTGTTGAATGTATCCAGGGAAGCTACGGCGAAGGCTTTGTGGGACAAGTTAGGGACTTTGTACCAATCTAAGTCTCTGGTGAATAAATTGTTCCTGCGGAAAAAAGCTGTATAACCTGAGGATGAAAGATGGAGACCCGGTGACAGAGCATCTGAATGCATTTAATACTGTGGTAAGTCAGTTATT
>APFE030073578.1:50087-95203 GCA_000404065.3 Pinus taeda | reverse complement strand
GAATAACCCAACCCGACTCAATCATGGTGATGGAGTGAAAGTGTCATGTTCAAGAGCGACCTGCTACCAATAAAGTTCTTCAAGTTTTCTTCCCAATTTTCCCCAGTCATTTCTAACCAGTACCTCTTTATTTTTTTCAAGCTTGAGGAGGATAACATATGCTTGTTCTATAATTTTCCCTTCGGGCAAACCTATAGCTACGTTTTAGTGAGCCTAGTGACAGTGAAACTCGCTCTTGTCTGTAATGGACAAGTTTGTTGCTATTGTTTTAACGAGTTTAATGACACAGATAACTTGGTCCTTTTCAGTTTTAGAGAGTCTGAAAAGAGATGGAAAGGAAACTCCAATAATCATTTTTCGTAGTATAATCCCTTAAGTCTGAAAAATTATAAAATAGTACGAAAGGGATGACTTTTCGGATCACTTTAACGAGCCGAAAAAGACAAGCGCTCGATCTTTTTGTGTAATGATCCCTCAGGTCCAAAAAGATTAAAATATAGAGGAGGGATGGCACTTCCAATCACTTTAATGAGCTAGAGAGGCCAATTGCTCGGCAATCTTTTTATATTTTACGAGTCTAAAAAGAGCTTAAAAGAGACTCGTCTTTGAGGAATGAGTGATATTTTCGGGTAGCAGCTGGTTCCAAGTAAGTTTTGGAACTTTTCAATCACGACAGTGTAAAGAAGGTGGCTAACAGAATCACTCATTGCAGCTGTTCCTCAAAAGGGCAAACAATCAAGTGGAGGTGCATGATCGGCTAAAAAGTGGAGGTGATGGTAAGAACATGACCAAGGCTCAAAAGCTGATAGGAATGCGATCACAAAGGTTATTTACCAAAAGTGGGTTCATTTTTTAATGAGCTTGAACTCTGGGGGAACATATGCTCATAACTAGGTTTATTTTTTAACGAGCTTGAACTTTGCGAAAACATTGCTCGTGCCAGTCGTATAATAAGGATGTCTCTCATTAGTAAGTTCATTTTTTAGGGAGCTTGCCCCATGTGCAACTTTGCTTCAGATCCTTTTGTATGCAAGCTAGGAACGACCAACCTACAAGGTTAAAGGGTTGAGAGCCTACAAACTAAGAAAATAAGCCTACAAACTAAGAAAATAAAAGGTCATTTTTCACTCGCATGGAAAAGGTTTTCATGCCCCCAGGTATAAAGAGAAGTAGAGTTTCTAGGTTACCATATGGAAGTTCTTGCATTAAAGCAAGGTTGTTCCATCCACATCTGTGGACAAAACACTTCCTTGGCTCTGTCCATCGAAATAGACAAAGGTGAATGGTACGAGCTTCCACTCACATAACCTTTGATGAGGGAATCCTTTTCCAGTCGAATCCCATTTTCCTAAACGGACGGGTGTGTCAGACTAGTCATATATTCTATGCAGAAACCTACCTTATATCTGGGGTTTTCCTGCCGAAGCAGACTAGGGTGCATACCCCCTGGGTTTAGTCACATCCATCGAATCACTCGCACTCATCAAGTGGATGGACTGGAGGTTGATGAGACATTCCTTGAGCAAAAAGACCAGTTAGGGATGGTATTTGACTAGTAGTTGTGTTTGAACCAGGGAACAAAAGTTGGTCTATGAGCTGGACCATTTTGCCTTCATACGGGAAACACATCACCCTAAAGAGTGAGGAAACAATAGCTCCCATGCTACAAATGTAGTCACGTCCAAGGAGTAGATTGTAATCTAATAGCCCTTGGACTACCATCACGTTCAGATAAATGGTTTTCCTTCTCAAAGTTATAGGCAAATTTGGAAGGATCACTAACGGTTGACTGGTTCCTTTGTTGAAGCCTGACAGATTTCGAATCTCAGGCATAAGTGATGGCAAACCAAGCGCTTTGCAAGCAGTTGAGGAAAGGATACTCACGGAAGCCCCTTCATCTACGATA
The DNA here is from genome assembly GCA_000404065.3 of Pinus taeda. Lineage (NCBI taxonomy): Eukaryota > Viridiplantae > Streptophyta > Pinopsida > Pinales > Pinaceae > Pinus > Pinus taeda. The sequence continues at coordinate 93,297 of APFE030073578.1, read as the reverse complement.
GTACCAGCCATGATCATTTTATAAGCTTGTACTATGATTCAGAATGGTACATTAGATGATAGGTGGGGTCTCCCTAGTAGATTCCAATTGAAGGAAACAACTAGATTGCTTGGAAGAGGGATCGAATGGACGACCGAATGAATCTCTGACAAACTTCCTTCCTGTGATAAAGGAATGGGCAGATTGCCCCCAGGTTCATTGGATTTTGTGTTAACAAAAATAATTTGAAAGGTGTCGTGCTCATTCTCTTTGGTGACTGTATCATTTGAAGGTGGACCTTCTGAAGACAAGACCGGGTCGACTACCATCTCGACTTGTTGACTTTGGTCCGGTGTGGACTCAGAGGGTTTATCTTCAATGATAGGTGCTTCGACCAACAACAAAAGTGTGTCAGTCAGATTTTCAACTATCGATGGACTCGGAAAGAGATTCTTGTATCCAGGAGGAAGCCATTGCAGTGAAGCAGGACAGTTATCCAAGACTCTTTTAGCTTCATCCAAGAACAGACAACGATGGAGGGCATGATCGTCTTCACATAGTCTACAAGGAAATTTAAACCTTCCTTTCTGTCCATTGATTTCATTTTCACTAGTTGATGGTGTGCTCTCAACATGATCGTCAGAGGTTGAAGACACTGGATTGTGCAAGTGGGGAGACCAGTCCCTTAAGATCTGTGGATGCAAGGATAATCTCGATGATAGTGGTCGCCTTTGCAAAGGACACATGGAGATTTAGGTTTGGATGGTGTAGTGTGTGGATCTTCGCTAGACGATGCATGGTTGCCCCCTTTTACCGTTGGCTTCTTCTTCTTCTTCTCCTTCCCTTTCTTCTTCTTCTCAGTTACTTGGTTTTTAGTGTTACTAGCTTCACCAAGGGAAGAGGAAGAAGGAGACGGAGAAATAAACAAAGTAGAAGGTTGGGAGGTAACTCTAGTATCATCTGGTTGCTGATTCGACTACTCAGGAATCACAGTGTTTTAAATGACAGTGATCGAGAAAAGCCCTACTGGCAGGCCGATTGTAAGTCCTGGAAGGGACAAAGTAGCCATATGAGGAGCACCAACATCTCCCCAAGAGGAGAAGGGACTAGGATTCCCCCCAAGGGGAAATCCTTGATTGGTGGACTCCATTTTCTCAACCTAAGACCAATGAGGGAATAGTGATATTATTCCGATTAAAATAAATTTTATGACGCTTTGACACAAATTGATTTTTTAATTTTTAAGAGTCAAGAAAAAGCTAAAGATGACTCTAGTTGCCTTCAAATTTTAATGAGCCTGAAGTGACAAGTGCTCAGATGGACCTTTTCTTTTAAGGATTTTGAAAAGGAACGAAAGTGACTACTCTAGAAATCTAGATAGAGGGATTACCAAACCAATCACAAAACTATAGAATACTTTTTACATACGGTAGTCAATCTTCCCGAATGCTGTGTTCAGTGCATTGCGATCGATAGCGCGGTAGACACGGCTTCCTAAGGATAAAGGATATAGCCTATTGTGGTCTCCCAATATATACTCGATTGTACATGGGAGCACAAGTCCGTATTGGCACTTGTCGTATCAAGGAGGAGGAATCACCCAGCCTACGATGAAAACGATAGTTACCAGGATTTATGACGTCGGAATACGTCTCTAGCCTAGACTTCTAGATGTTGTGTGTTAGATTCCAAAGTGTTTTTATGTTCATTGAGGTTTATTTTAAAATTGATCTTTCTTAAGAAGTTTGCCTTGAAGGTTCACAGCTTGATGTAGATATAAAATTCCTAAATATGCAATCTAAGATGATAAACAGTCGTTTACTTTCTTTTTGCAATGAAAATCCTAGCTACTAAGGAAAGAGAAATAAAATTCTTTCAACATAGAGCAGAGAGCACACACTAAGATGCACTAACGTAAATCAATTTCCGCACACAGTCTAAATGAAAATGCACATGCATGTATTTGTTTTTGAGTTTCCTTAATGTGAGAATGACAAAAAGAAAACTAAGTACAGATCTGAACTATCTTTTCTGAAAGCGACACTTTAGCAATTTCTTGTTAAAAAACGAAAGGAAGACTAAGACGACACTTTCAATTTCGACTTGAAAACTGCTTTCGACACTTCAAAGAATTGATGATTCGAATCAAATGCAATAGCAAAAGTATAATCGACTATCTAAAAGAGGAAGACTTTACGACACTCTTTTCTTTGATTGAAAACGACACTTGCGACACTTTCAAATCAGAAGACGACAGTTCGATTAAGCTACTTTTTGCAAAGGAGGACTGTAAATGATGAAAAATACATTAAAAAACATTCACAATTCCTTATCAATGGAGGTTGAATAATGAAAAGGAAGAGAGTTTCAATAGTGATGTACTGATCATAAACAACAAAACTACTGAATAAAGCTGAAGATAACAAAGAAAAACCAAAATCTGGAGGCAGAAACAGTCTCAGTCAATCATCGCACCTGTAACATAGGGAAACAAGGATGCATCTCACCTGCAACACACAAGAGGTGCGATGCATCCATGTTGCCAATGAGAGATAGTGCGATGGTCCAGGGACGAGACAGAGCTTGGTTTTCACTCACAGTTTGCATCTAAGTTTAGGGATTTAGGCTGAGCTAATGATAGGCGGTAAACACAAAGTATAGGGGCTGATCTAATGAGGTTATTTGAGTTACCACCAGGGCACTTAGGATGTTTGCAGTTGCATAGAAAAAGCAGTTTGAAGGCTAGCTGGCTTAACTTTAGGCTCTGTCTGTAGTTTATAAAGCAAACAACAGTAACTAACAATCAAACTAATCTCTCCCCAGCGGAGTCGCCATTTTGTTACCGGGAAAAATAGTGTCCATTCAGAGCTGCTAGTCGCACTAAGACGGGTAGCTATCTTAGAAACAAACAAACTAAAGTTACTTGTGTCTTCCTTTATGAGAGATAGACGAGAGAGAAGCAAAGAGTACCAACCTCAGTCTTTTGCTTGGCTCCTTGCATGTTTCCCCCCTCCTTTGACAGAGCTTCGCCACTCTTTCCTCACTTGTCCCGCTTCAAAGAACACCTGTAGAGTCAAAGCAACATAATACCATCAAAGTATAGATATCTATAACCATAAACAATATAGGATCCTATGTATATTGACCATACAAATTCCTACACCAATACAAGATTCATAAATATACAAGAATATGGAGGAAAACTCAAATAGCATTATTGATAAAAGTAGTAAGAGGATTACAACCCAGTGGTCTGACCCAGCGCCATCCTCCCAGCATGAAATCCCTCTTCACCTCATGAAAAAGCTAGATCACCCAACACTACAATGTTTCATAGAGAAACCAACAAAACTTCCTTACAAAATACAAAATTCCAGCCTTTAGATCTCTAGGATGAGGGATCCATATATAGATATTTGCAGGTGGGTGAGTCAGCTTCTGGGATTTTGATTAGTATTGTTTCTCTGATAGTTCTTGGTTCCACTTGGAGATTTCATAATCTCTTACTCATCCTTGGGAAAATTCAGAGAGGCAAGTGTCAAATGAGAAGATTCTCTGAGTTTCCACCTAGCAAACTTCCTTTGCCATTTGTCTACTCTCGCCCATCGCACCCTACAAAATGGATTTTCAATATGCATCACACCCCTCGTGTGTAATAGGTGAGATGCATCGCACCCTGACCATGGAGCAGGTGAGATGGTCCAGTTTTGACCAGTTCTGAGTAGTTTTTCAGGGAGAACTTCTGGGAAATGATGTAATCAGCTGACCTTGTTCCTCTAGGGTGTGAAACAACACTTTTAGGGGTTTATAAGCCCTTGGTTTATGGACATATGTGATTGGGGTTGCAGTGTCCAAATATGTCTATAACACCCTTGTTTCTGAATGTCCGTCCACTTCACGTAGCACCAAACATCAAGGTAGATGCATAACCCGCTTTTCACACAAAAGCATTTTAATCCAAGTATTCAAAGATCTCAAATACGTACCTCGTGTTCCTTTGAAGAAGTGTCACTTTGCTTTATTGTAACTGACCAAGGTATCGAACGCGAACTCTATCGCGAACCCTCCTATGATACGATCGAACCAATAATTGACTTCATGCATGATCTTATCTTCAGAGGCTTCTAATCTCCGCACTAACTTAGAGGTCCAGACTATTGGACCATCAAGCCTCCACCTTCCTTGGCCGTTTGCCAATTTCATTATCTACTCGTACAACTCAACCGAGAAGGAACAAAAGAAGATCTCAGGTATTTCTATGTACATGTATCTTTCCAACCACTGTTCTTTCATCAATTGTGGATTCCTATTCTCTTGCGCTGCCAATTCGTGGATATTTCTATCCAACCAATCTTTGATCTCCTTCTTAGTTGGATTCCATTGATGTGACATCACACATCTCATTATGTAGATTCAGGTCCCAAAAATGAAACCATTTGTTGGCTTGATGGGCCCTGACCCAGGTTCAACGTTAATTAGCCAAGCAAATCCCTACACTACTGGCCCTTTCGGCATCAATCCACGGAGCGCAGAGTGAATTCTCACCCGAAGTAGTTGGTGGGATGCAGGAGCCAAGTTTCCGCACCCTGAGATGGTTGTGACGTCATTTTATACCCTAACCCTTCCTTCATGCAGACCGATAAGTGTTTTAGGGCTTAATAATGCACTTCTCTTATCTGGCTTCAAAACCTTCATGAAGGTCTACAATCATCCTTCACAGACCCTAAATAGGAAATTAAAATGCTTACACACCTCTGTAATTACTCTTACTCTATGTCTACTCAGATTAGCTTAATTGTTGGTTAACTTCAACATGCATTATGATTATCTTCGCATAAACATATATTCTTATTTACGTTCATATGACAAAGTAAAACACATAGATTTGCACATCAATCCAACATTAATTCATAAACCTAGTAGTCAACATAACATAATCGAATATATTCATAACACAAGTGAAATAGCTCCTACATAGATGTCTCCAGAATAATTCTCCTTATTGATGGTTTAGATCTCCAGTACAGACTCTAACATCCTTGCACACATAGCTACAGGGGTTCGTGCACTTAGCGGTGGAGTTCTACCCTAGGCCTCTGTGCACTCAGTTGCATAGCCTCTTCCTACACTAAGACTCTTCACTCTTAGATCTCACAGACCCATTACATTAATCAATTACCCAAAAACTTAGTAAGAACTTAACTGTCTTAGACTCTTCTAAGGCTCCTTTTTAGACATTCCCATGGTCCATGGACCAAGGGTGAATCTCATCAAGCCAACACAAGCTATCTAAAATAAGGGCGGAAACCCTTTTTGACTGTTTACATCTTCGCTCTCTGTGACCACAAAATGCAGAGACTTTACATTCTTTATAAAAAACTTCAGCCTTTAGCCCCACAACTTGGGCTTTTAACCCCAAAATTGACCCTAGGAGACCTATTCCCAACGCCTGTTGTGTCCAAAGTGCTGTTACAGTCTCTACAGGATGGGAAGACTGGCTGTGCATCTTGAACACAAGGATACAACCCTAGTCTGCATCAATGCAAATGTATGGCAGGTCTTTGTAGAGAGAAGATGGGATATTTATTTCAACAGATTGCAGTGGTTCGACGAGGGGATTACGGTAGAATTTGTGATGAATCTGGATGAGAATTGCTCGTCGGTTAGAGGATTAGAAATTCCTGTCACATAAGAGGCCATTACAGAAGTCAGTGGGTTGACACAACATGTACATAAGTGGTTCTCAAGGAAGGCTCGGCTGCCTGAATTCCCAAAATTATTTTTGCAGGCTGGAGAAAGCGATGTTCTGAAGGGAAGGGGGTATGACCGTAAGTCCTTGCTGCATCCATGGAGGGAGGTAGCAAGATTTATCATGAAATATATAACTTGCGAAGGGCGGTTTACCACCTTGTTCAACTATCATTTCAAAATTCTAGCCCATCTTCGATTTCCACAAGCACAAGTTCATTCTCTCAACATGCATTTCTTCTTGATGAAGAGTCTTCAACTTATGGCGCAGTCTGCTCAGTGCTCACGCCAAGTGCTGGTAGTCCTCACAAATCACAGACTGATTTGACTATTGGTCATGCATGCATTGACCCAATTACAAGTTCCTTGGGCATAATTCCTTGAGATGACAGAGGAGGAAGTAGCAGTTGTTATAACTGCTAGAGAGGAAGAGCCCGAGGAATTGGAGGAGCAAGAACCAGCATCTCCTACTGGTACAACAGGAGAGGAAGAAGAGCTCGAGGAATTGGGAGAGGAAGAACTAGAAGAATCAAAGGAAGGATTGACATCCCCTGCTGGTATAACAGGAGAAGAAGAAGAGCATGAGGAAATGAAGAGAGAAGAATTTGAGCCGGAAGAGATGGAAGTGGAAGAAACAATTGGTGACATAGTCAAGGCTATCACACAAGAACCAACCCCGCCTGTGGAACCTGTTAATGAAGAGATGGAAGGGGAAGAAACAGTTGGTGACACAGTCGAGGTTTCCAGACAAGAACCAACCCTATCTGTGGAACCTCTTAATGCAGAAATGGAAGTGGAAGAAAAAATTGGCAACACAGTCGAGGCTGCCACACAAGAACCAACCCCGCTTGTGGAGCCTATTAATGAAGAAATGGAAGTGGAGGGAATAATTGGCGATGCATTCAAGGCTGTCACACAAGAACCAACCTCGCTAGTGGAACCTATCGATGAAGAAATGAAGATAATGGATGGAGTTGATGTTATTCTATAGGAATCAACTTTCATTAATGAAGCACAAGGAGAAGGAATTCCGGTCAAGGAACTGGCAAGTGATGTTGTTACACAAGGACCACCACCAACTCAGTCAAGGCAGGGAAATGTGGAAGAGACGAACCCTGAGGTTGACGCTATTCCACAAGAACTAGCGTCAACCACAGGACAAGAGGCACCGCATGAAGAGGGCTCGGCCCAATTAAGGAATGAAGGCGAGGAAGAAAAATAATTAGAGGTAGCAGACAGGACTGGTATAGACCAGGTGGAGAACATTCCCCACTCTCCATTTTAAGCCACAATGCCAAGAGGAGCAAGGAAGGTCCGTTCCCCCCATGGTTTAACAGAAGAAATTGTTGTTCCTACAATATTGAAGTACATCGGCCTGGAGGAGGGCACATCCATTGTTGGCTCATTACTTGCAAATTCCCAGCAAGGACTTCCTAAAGGATAGACAAAAAAAGAAATTTTTGCAGAAGGATTAGAGAAGAGGGCGGTCCACGGAGGCACTATCCAGGAGACAGATATTCCTGAATTGAGATGAGTTGAGGATGAAAGTGCTCCCGAGGACAGAAAACCAAGTAAGGAAGACTTGGTAAAGGAGCTAGCTGATGCCTTTAATGGAAATCCACCACTTTCTGAACTAGTTGTGGGGCTGGGAAATGAATTTATTGTTAAACAAGAGTGGATAGAACAATGTGAGAGGAGGAGACCACCTCTCAAAGAAAGGTATCAACTTCAATTCAGAGAAACCATGCAGCTAAAGATGGAGGTTCGGAAGCTAAGAAAGCAAGTATCTCAGCTGAGGAAGAAGTCAATGAAATATAAATGGAAGGTTATAAGGGCCAAGGTCGAGGTCTCCTCAGCAGCTGTACAGAAAGAATATGTTCCCAAAACTTCTGCTCCTACATAGACTGGTCCTATAGAACAGTTGTTTGAGGCCCGAGAATTATTCCTAGTGGCTGAAATTCAAAGATGGCAATCTGTCGTGAATGAAAAGAAGAAGGAGACAAAGAGGGTTCAAGATTAGGCTGCTACGATTATCACTGAGTATGTAGACTAGCTAGACAGAGCAAGGCAGAGGCAAGAGAAACAACATAAAAAGGTAAGGGATTTAGAAGGGCGGGTACATGTGTTGAAGGCAGATAAGGAACAAATGTTTACCCTGGAACAATAGGTAATGTCCTGTCGGCCTCTTGCCCATAGTTACGCTTTGTTTCTTCATGAGAAGTTCTTTTTCTTATGTCTGGAAAGCATCTATAAGGAGATCAGCCATGAGATTAAGGACCCGATACAATTCATTTGTATTATAAGAATCCATGATATCGTGAACCAGTACTTGATGTGCGAGCTCTACATGCATTGTTATTTCTTGAGGGATGATGAGAGCTTCAACCCAGTTCCGTTCGTGGGAGATGTTCACTTGAGAGCCTTTGCCTCCTACTCCATTAACCATGATAAATAGAGGAAGGTTTGTGATACTTTTGAAGGGAATCAAGCTACAAAGCCACTAATGATAAGGAGGGAGAATGGTCAGTCAGTGACTATTTATAACAAGCACTCCACCTTTCTATAGATTGAGGATATAAGGAGTGAATGCTGGCAACACAGAGATGGTGTATTGACCTCTGTGTCAGACAAATAGTCACTTTTCAGGACGAAGACCTTGACAATTGTCAAAGGAGATGGGTGATGTCGTCCTCAACTGTCAAAAACTGGGAACCTATTGGAGCACCTAATTTTGCATGAACATTAGAATGAGTGCCACATTTTGTTGCATGCATTCATACCTATGGGGTCTGGTGGATGGGGCTGAGGTTTCAATTTCCCCTCATTTGGTTGCTAGCAGAACATTACACTCCAGCATACAATGTGAGCAATGATTGGTGGAAGGATGTCCTTATGACAGGAGGATATAAACCTTCAGGGACAGAGATGGCCGAGGAATATGACCTTGCTCAGCTTCATGCTGACCACAGCCAGTCCAACCCAGATATGAAGAGACAACGAGCTACATGAGGGCATGCAGAAAGACCAGTTGAGGGGAGATGTTGGTTGCCAAATCTACATACTTTTTCCCTCCATGTTCACTCACTCACACTCTCTCTCTCTCTCTCACTCCTTTGTATCGTTTATATTCATTAATCGCTCTAAACACAAAAGGTAAAATCTCTTCCATTGTCTTCCTGGAATATTTAATTAATGAAGTAATAGTCATGGAGATTCTACTTATGCGAGTTACTAATTTTGACATTTCTGCAGATCCAGTGGTCAAAGATCACATATGTAAATCATAGAAGCGATTCTAAGCTTCTAGCACCATATCGGCAAGCGCAGTAGATTCTAGGCCTATTCCAGACCTTTCTTGTCCTTCTCTCGACAACTAGTTGGCCGTTTCAACGATTGTATATTGATAGACATTCGTTGCCATATTGAGAGACAATTTTCTTTGAGTATTGTATAAGAAGGGTTTCAATGTTGTGAATCGGGGTTAGTCGTGCAAGAGATTGAGATTGTAACAGAAGACTGTTTAATTAATCGAATGCAAGTTATTTTGTCGTTCTCTTTATAAGTTGTGAATCTACCGCAACCCTGGTCAAAGAGTTGAGCCCACTCTTCTGATCAGGTGCTTCGTTATTTCTGTGTGCTGTTATTTTGTTTATATTGGTTTATTTCGATCGTTGTTACAGTACTTTAATTAATTTCTCTTAATGCTCTTTATAGTTATGCAATTTATTCTTATTTACTATCACAATGGCTCTTTAATTAACTCAGTTATTGAATCTAAGATTGGTGATTGGATTGTGTCATTGCTACTTGCATATATTTTGCGCATTACCTTGAAATAATGTACGCACCAGGATTAATAAATTAAATGTGAAAAAAATTAAATAATTGTTCACATTCGGACACCAACAAAAAAACGAGTGTAACAATGAACACACATAATATATGTAACAATAAACATATAATAGAATGTGGTAAGTTAAACATAAATTAAACAAAACATTAACAATTTTAAATAAAAAATATTAAAAAAATGCCACGACAAAAAAGATATATATAGATATTTAAATTAATAATTAAGAAACGTTTTACTTAAAAAAAATAATTAAAAAAATATGTAGGCAATGCCCACCTGTGAAAGGCAATTGTAACAATGAACACACATAATATGAGTAACAATAAACATACCACCAAGCATGACATGTGGTTAAACAAAATATTAAAAATACTTGAGAAACCCGGAAACAAATAATTAAATAACACAAACAATCCAAGAGAAACATAATTTGAATAATTAACCATAAAAAAATAAAATAAAATAGTAATAATTGATTTTGGAGAAAAAATAAAATGAAATAATTAATAAATTTAGTACCTTGAGAACTTAAGTCAATTAAATTTAATTTGAAAGCATTATTAAAATTAAATAACAACTCCAATGATACTTGGAGTTATTATAGGAATGTGAAGAAGTCATACGACTCTCCCAATGAGAAAGACTACCAGATTTCATTTTATTATGGAAAATAATATGTTTTGAATCAATCTCTTGCGATGCAATGTTGAATGGAGGATCTCACCTATATGTTTGAAATTTTTCCCACTTTTGACCATAGCATAGCATTGGGCAGAAAGCTATTTGAAAACTTGGCAATACACCCAACCTTTTAGTAACATGTAAACATCACCCAACTAACACCACTACATCATTTTTAGCATGGTCAAGCTTGCATGTGCATTTGACAATATTTCTTAATAATTTTTGATCCATGCCTGGGAAGATATGTAATTGAATATAAATAAATAAATAAATATATATATATATATATAATTGAGTAGAAATTTGTACAAATTTTGGTGAGAGGTTTAGTTCCATTAAGAAAATTGGAGGAAATTTAGATAATAGTATTTTGCTTTTATAAGTTTTGCTTATTGGTAAATAGTTCAAATTATTTGATTTTAAAAATAAAATAGGTGAATGGGCTAAAACTTTGTCTGGTTAATAAAATAATAGAATTATTATTATTATTGTTATTATTATATAATTTAATTCATATTATAATAAAAGATACCATATATATACGGTAAAAGAAAGAAAAGTAGATTATTTATTTTTGAATAATGGTGATATAATTATTATTTGTAATAGATTTTTTATTTAATTATGTTTTAGGAGATTCTCGTTTATGTATTTTATTATTCAATTGTGGCTTTAATTAATGGTTTTGAAAATGTAAATGGTCTCAAAGATTGTTTTGTTTGTTTTTTTGACCTCACTAGATACAACCAACCAAATAAATAATTTAGAAAAACAAAGTAAATTATTATTATTATTATTATTTTTTTTTAATCAAAGATTTATTCCTATATATTTCAATTTATTCAAGTTTCACAATTTGATGAGGCATAAAACTAAGTATTTATTTGTAATAAATAAGTTACGGTCAGTGACAATTCAAGTATTAAGATTTCTAAAGATTTCATTTTTGAGACATGGTTTAATGACTTCGATATATATAAATTTATAAAGAATTTGCATAGAACCACTAAGAGATAGTTGAGCATGGGAGGGATGATGATTTCATGGGAGAGGTTCTTTATGTGCACAATAGAGGTAATGTCGGGAGTGTTTCATAATAATTTTCAAAATTTTAATTAATATATAGTGATATAATGTGCACAAAGTAACTAGATAACAAAATTAGCACGATTTTGGGTAGAAAGTTTACATGGTGCATATCATTCACCATCATATATGATCCAAGTGGGTACCAGTGGCCACCCACCTCTTCCACTAACTCATAATGTTCTACATCTTGGCAATTCTACTATAACTTTGTAGTTCCTAAGCTTCAATGGTTGTTTTAGGCATTTCCCATGCATATTTAGTATTTAACATTGCCCTGCAACTCTATGATTGTGGAGCTTGCTAAACACATAAAGCATAAAATGCCCCAAATTGAGTTCTTAAGTCAAAGTCGTGGCACTAGAGTTTGAAGTTTGCAATGTTCATTTAGGACAACCATATATGTGGAAGCATCATGTTATTTACAAGTCTAGGCCCCATAGTGTTATTATTACTTTGGGATGTTATGTCTATAATGTACTAGAGGTAGTTCTAACATTTATAATCTCCTAAATCTTGATGAAGTAGTTCAGGAAGGTAAACCCCCAAACCAGGAGATTTGTACTCTTCATGATTAAGTTCAAAGGAAAATAGAAGATCATTGTGACTGTCAGGGCCTTTGCATAGGGTTTCTCTGCACAACATAAATAGGTGGGAAAAATAGTGGAAGAATACGAATATATCTTCATCTCACCTATAAGGGTGGATTTGCATTATCAGTTAAAGCATATATTTGATTTGGTACTTACTGCTCTTCTACGTAATGACCTGGTATATAGACACTTTCTTCTAGAGAATGAATAAATCAAATGGAAATTTCAAGAGCTAATTGGAAAGGGCCACATTTGACCAAGTTCCTTTCCTTGGAGCCAAAGTGTTCTAGTTAAAACAAGGATAGAACATGGTGGCCATTCCATGTTGATTATAGAGACATGAACAAAATCTTAGTCAAGAATCAATATCTTGTCCTCAGATTGATGATATTCTTTACCAACTCAAGGGCACCAAATTATTTAGTAAAGTTGATAATCTATCACCAAGTGCCAATTGAGCAAACTAAAGTATAAAGACATCCTTCAAGTCCAAAGAATGCCCCTTTGAGTGGTTTATCACACATGTTTTTAAGCCTAACTAATGCCCCAACAACATTCATAAGGATGATAAATGACATCTTGCAACCTTTCACAAATTCCTTTGTGTTCATATCTCTAGATGATATCCTCATCTTCAACAAAACTAGAGTTGAGCATTCACAACACATGGAGTAAGTTGCAAGCACCCTATGACAACACAACTTATATGCTAATCCATATAAGTGCTCATTTAGCATGCAGAGAAATCAATATTTGGGATACAATATGGATGAGCATGGTGTGCATATGTATCCATCCAAGATCCAAGTCATCAACTATTGGTTGGTCTCAAAGATCCTAACAGAGCTTTGTAGATTATGCCTTCACTTTGAATCAAATTGCAACCTATATAACTATGAATATTAAACAATCAATTGTCATCTAACATTATTAGCAGGTTAATTACACTTATAGGCACCCCCCCCAATTAAATGTTGACAAATTAATCTTTCTTTTAATCAAAATATTTATCTTATGGTCATAATGAAATATGCTACCATATTCACATCATCTCTTCTATATCAATGGATGGAATTTAAAATATTAACTAGCTTTCATCTCTAAATCTATGTTTACCTTTTCACATTACCTGATTCGGAGATAAAAAATAGGCTAAAAAATGAAAATGCTCGGAATCTCTCGAAACTGATGTCAAGTCATAGTGTTCGTCATCCTAATTCTAAAAATGCTTGAATCACCTCAATCCGACATTGTTTGAAGAAGTTATGATGTTCTAAATTTTTTGACCAAGAGCAAAAAAAATTGCAGATGAGAATTCTTCGTAGGATAATGTTTCTTTGTAGGAGAAACAAGACACTCTACTATCAACAATTTGTATGTACTCATTTCCACTGAAATCAATAGAGTGGTCTTGCTGTTGGAGTAGGCCCAAAGATGTAGCTTGGGGGGGTGAAATCCGTCATCAAATGATGGTTTCTTCTCTTCATGTTTTGTCATTTGAGTTGCATGTGAATGTGTTACTTTTTCAAGTTCATGTGAAAACTTAAACTCACCATATTCAAGAGATTGTGAAACTTGGTTACCATTAAAGACCTATTTTGTTTACTTGCAAAGCGTGAGAGGAAGGTCAGTTTTTGAGAGGAGAAGTTCTCCTCCATTTTCAGATCATTACTTAATATAATTATGAAATTACCATACAAATTATCAAATAACAAATGGCATCATGTGAATATATATCTACCTTTTCACATTTACTTAATACAATTATGAAATTACCATATAAATGATCAAATAACAAATAATATCATATGGATACGTGGATTATAAAACTAATGATTTATAGGGGAGGCAGGAGCAAGAGGGGTTATAATCAACCACGAAGGAGAAATAGTGACAAAATTCGCTTGGGGCTTAGGATGGACAACAAATAACCAAGCAGAGGCCCTAGCATTATAGCAAGGAATGAGAATAACCTTGACAAATGGAATACAATCACTAACAATATTTGTAGACTCCATGATAACAATCCAAAAACTTTATCATTCCAAGAGATCTTCAAGGAAAGATCAAAGCCCCCTAGAGGCACGAATTCAAATGTAGATGGAACAATTTGAATCTATTAGCCTTTATCATATAAAAAGGGAAAACAATGTATTTTCCGATGAGTAGGCTAATAAAGGATCAACCTTGGACGAGGGGATTCTCTCCCTAGACTAAGACTCCCCCTCCATATGTCATGCCCCATGATCATTAAACCGACATTAATTGGAGACCCAAAAGAATTTAAGAGATTGAGCAAGTGGATTGCCCGAAGCATCATAAATTTAATTAATGTATTAAACCTTAGATCCATGATAATACATTCGTTTAGGGCGTCAAGCAAGCAAAGACACCAGAATGAGGTTCACAGATAGGGAAACAACAGTTCAAACATCATGTGATATGACAACTAGAGATCAAAATCGGTCCCTATTAAATTAACACCATTGGAATTGCAAGTTGGTGCCCCTTCAACATCAATTCAATATTGTCCATTTGAATTTGGGAGACGAGTGAAGGATATATTGCAAAGATTTGGTGGTTTATCAATGCAGATTGTGTCTAGGGCTATTAAATTGAACGTGATGGCGGCTAACACATCAGGAGAAGGGTCTAGGCAGTAGAAAAGAGATGCACACCACATAAAATATGCAATAATATATGTGAAAATCTCAATGCTTGGCAATATGGCCTCCATAAGCATCGACAACAGTGAGAATGGTAGCATGGCTCATCTATCAAATGCAATAGAGACAATTTCGGGTTCAATTATGAAGCTCAGAGCAATTCACCCTGGAGGCCCACTCACATTTCTCATTGCTTAATTAACAACTGGAAGATTTGCAGAAGGAAATGGAATATCTTTAGCTTATGGTGGCGATGTTGACAAAGAAGGTGGAAACATTACAACTTAAGGTGGAGGACATTGAAGTCAAAATGGAGCTGGCGACTATCGGTGTTCTCAAAGAAATTTATGGTCTTTGTGACCCCCACAAGCACTGGTGAAGGAAAGTAGACTGGCGTCCTCCAGAATCAGATTATGGGAGATTTTGTTCAGTAAAGGGATGAAGCAGTGGAGAACGAGCAAGTAGCAGGAGAAAAAGTGGAAAAGGATGCCAGCGATTATGCTATATAGATTAATTAAATGTTATGTTTTTTTCTAAATTTTATGGATTTTTTGACAAATATATAAAGTAAATAATTGTATAGAGAATATTTGATAAGATTTAAATACTCGAGA
The DNA here is from genome assembly GCA_000404065.3 of Pinus taeda. Taxonomy (NCBI): domain Eukaryota; kingdom Viridiplantae; phylum Streptophyta; class Pinopsida; order Pinales; family Pinaceae; genus Pinus; species Pinus taeda. The sequence continues at coordinate 78,074 of APFE030073578.1, read as the reverse complement.
AATTTTGGAAGCCAAAACGAACCCAAACTAACTAAATATTTTGTATATACACTGAACTTCTATCATACAATTCTACCAACTTTTTGTATATACACTGAACTTCTATCATACAATTCTACCAACTTCTAGATGTGGAGAAATCCACACAACAGTCTATTGTAAAGGGATTTTACAAATATCTATATAATATAAATATAAATATCTTTTTTTTCGTGCTGAAAAACGAGTTAGGGTTAGGATAACAAATATAAATACTCCGAATGTGGACTCGATTAAGCTTCAAATTTTTTTCGGCCAAAAAGATTAAAACATATGGTTGCCTTGATGCTTTCAATGGTTCTTATCCGTTGACGAATAAAAAAAGGTGACGCGTAAAAGGGATCGGGAAACAAATAATAACGAAAAGCATTATCGACCAAACTTGAGATTGGTTTTGACATCCATTCCCGTAGCGTTCACGTGTATCGCGACAACTGCTTACGTGGCATTACGTAAGCAAACTTCTCAAATATGTGCCACGTGTAAATGAATGTAAGCTTTTTTATAAGGTCGGGGTGAATTAAAACCTTGAAGGAGCATGTGGTATTTATGCATCTTCCCAAACGAATTTTTAATTCGAATAAAGAAGGATTTTATTTTATTTTTATTATGCATCTCCCCATTACGAATTTTTAATTCAAACAAAGATTTATTCAATGGATTTTATTTTACTGTGCTCATTGTAAACATTTTTAATGGTAGAAATAAAATAAAACTAACTCTATATTAAACCTTTGCAATATTATATTAAACATTTTTTTAGAGTAAAAATAAAATAAAAATAAAATAATTTTATGTTAAAAATAAAATAATTTAAATTAAAATAATAAGGTAAATTTGACTTGGTCAGTTATTGGTGTTGTTGGAGTTTCAAGTTAATTGACATAGATTTTAACTCCCTAGCACACGAGAGAGATCAAATCTGTTTTTACTCTAAAAGAGGTTTGCACCTTAAGAAGTTTTGATCCCTCTAAGTGCTTGATAGATCCTGAGTTAAGATGGATTAAGGTCACTTTAATTATTGATTTAATTATTAACAATCGACAATTAAATAATTTATTTTATTTATTTTTATGTAATTGAGATAGTCAAAATGTTTAATTAATCATTATAATTATTAATTTTATTTTTATATTTTATTTTTTAATTGTATTTTATTTTATTTTTTATTGTTTTGTAATTTGACGGAGTCAAAATGTTTATATAACATAACATAACCTTACATGTTTATATAACATAACATAACCTTACAACATCTCTTCCACACTGGGCTTGAGAGTACCTCTCAGCGTAATGAGAACCCATTGTGTTGACCCATGGTATTCATGTGGAATATTGTCTATTTAAAGGAAGAAATTAAACAAGTCTAGATCCATCTTAACTTAACCCTGTATAGAAATTATCTGCAAACAAATTCTTAAAACAACAAATATACAATGGCAAGAACATAAAACAATTGTACACAAAGATTTTCCCTTGGATCCCAAAATCAAGAATACTAGATTAATTTTTCATTATATTCACTTCAATGTTACAATACATATAGATACATGTTGAAGCATTCATAAACCCCAATCCACTAACCATAGATTAGAACATAACTGTAGTTCCCTTGACCGGATCTACAAAATACCATGGACAGAAAACCATCATGCCCGAAACCATGTGCAAAAACCATGCACAAAACAATGGGTAGGTCTGCCCACCATCTTTGGGTCTACCCCCTATCCTTGGGTCCACCCACCATCTTTGGGTCTGCCCCCCATCCTTGGGTCCAACCAACTATTTTTAGGTCGTTTAATTTCCATGCCCAAAATATAGTTTGCAACACCAAGATCCTTCATATCAAATTTAGAGGACAATTGGGTTTTCAAATCCTGGATAATTTCTTTGTCATTTCCAATCAATAACACATCATCCACATACAAGACCAAATAAATAACACGGTCACCAGTTAATTTAAAATACACATAGTGAACTACTTTACTCCTTGTGAAGGCAAGTCCTCATCTATATATATATATATATAAAATTTATGATACCACATCCTTGGTGACTGTTTTAACCCATACAAAGACTTTTTTAACCTACATACTAGTTCTTTCTTACCCTTCACCACAAAATCTTCCAGATCCACATGAAGAAATGATGCCTTCACATCCATATGTTCTACCTCAAAATCAAAAGCAACAACAATAGATAAAAATAATATAATAGAAGCTAACATGGCACCAAGAGAAAAAATATCATCAAAATCAATTTTCGACACCTGGGACTAACCTTTTGCTACCAACCAAGATTTTTATTTCTCCACCTTGCCTTCTGCATTGATCTTCTTCTTAAACACCCATTTTCTACTGATAGGTTTCCTTCCAATCGTCAACTTCACCAGATCCAAACCCTCATTTTCATAGAAAGATGCCATTTCATCAACCATGGCCTCTTCCTAGAGTTTTCCATTCTCTGAATCCACTGCTTCCCTAACAATTCTGTGATCATCATTAGTAATAGATAAATAAAAAAATGAAAATAAAGCAGATGGACTATACCTCTATGGCTACATTCTCTCTTGAATTGATCTTCTCAAAGTTGGAGTCTGTGGCTCTTCCTCTTCTAATTCTTGTTCTGCTGTAGAGCTTGATTCTTCTTCCTTCAGTTCATACTATATATTTTCAGGTTCCATTGGTAGGAATTCATGTTTAATAACATCCTTCACCTCTCTAAACTCCACATCTCGATTGTAAAAAACCTTCCTTGTTTTTGGGTTCCAAATCTTATAACCTTTTAAACCATCCTTATACCCAATAAAGATGCACCTTTCAGATTTACTATCCAACTTGGTTCTTTTCTCCTTTGGAACATATACATATGCATCACAACCAAATACCCTCCTATGTGAAAGAGAAAGTTTCTTATTAGTCAATACCTCATGTGGGTTCTTATCCTTCAACATCGATGAAGGTGATCTGTTAAACAGGTAACATGAAGTGTTCACTGTCTCTGCCCAAAATTCCTTCCCTTATCCAACACCATTGAGCATGCTTCTTTTCTTTTCCATAAACGTCCTATTCATTCTTTTTGCAACTCCATTTTGCTGAGGTGTGTATGGAGTAGTCTTCTGCCGTGTTATATCACACTTCTTATAGAAATCTACAAATTCCTTCTTACGGAACTATCCACCATTATTTGTCCTCAACACCTTGATATTCTTTTCTATTTAATTTTCTACCAGAGCCTTAAATTCTTTAAACTTTTCAAAGAATTTAAATTTCTTCCTGAGGAAATATATCCATGTATTCCTTGAGAAGTCATTTATAAGTGAAACATCATACACATACTTACCTAGTGATGGAATCGACGTAGGTCCAAATGCATCACTATGCACAAGCTTTAATATCCCTTTCGCCCTCTTTGCACCATAGGGGAAGCTCACCCGATTTTGCTTCCCATATACACAATGTTCATAAAAATTGAAATCCAAAGAACAATTAGACATACCTTCTACTATACCATTACCACACAATATTCGAAGACCCTCCTCTCCAATATTTTTTCGTTTGCACAATCTAGCATAAGCAAAAAGGGTAATTGGAGTGTCGAGAATGCAGAATGAACAACACAGTCCATTGTTTGCAAAAATCTCTCAAGCTTTCATTGTATGAATTTCTGCACTCCGCAAAATATATTATTAATAAAATAAGTACTTCTCTTGTGCACAATATACTAATATCAAAATGCTTTACAGTTAAAATATCCTTTCACACCTCATTCTATCTTTGAAAAACCTCTACACACGCACAACCCACTTTGACTACAGAATTAATTCCCCACTCAATAACGCTCTCAATCGATTGACATTTAAAACATATATTAATTAATTAGAATACGTTGTGAAATGCATCCCTATATAAGAATTAGAAAATAAATTTGTATATTTATTATCTTAATAAACTTTGCACAAAAATTTTGCATAACGTCTGCACATGCACAACCACCTCCGCACAACTACTTATGCACTCAATAACGCCATACGATCATTCATTGACATTTGAAACTCCGCACACGTTAAATCCAAACAATCAACTCCACACAATCACCTTCGCACAACTCCTTCCACACATCTACTTCCACAGTTGCGAAAAACATTCCTAAATAATAATTAAAAAAAAGACTTGTATATTTACTATTTTAATAAACTTTGCACAAAGCTTTCTGCACATTCATTTTATCGCACAACACTTCTTCTTTGCACAGATTGAAAAAATAGTTTATTAAGCACCCCCATCTATGCAAAAGAGCCCCAGTTCTCCCACACATACTCCTTAATAATATTAATTGGATATTTGTTCAGTCCCACCCCCTCGTGGGTTCCTATGATAAATACCCGAAACCGTATTAAGCATTACATCATTGAGCAGAGCATTAACAATAACAATGCCTCGCAACCGCATGTCACGCGGATTGAAAACACAATTTATTTATATTTCATAATAAGAACTTAGCTTTTGTAGACCAACACTTACGATAATTGTTGTGTATTTATTATCTTGATAAACTTTGCAGAAAACTTTCACATAACATCCACACATGCACAACCACCTCTGCGCAACTTTGTCAACATAACTACTTCCGCATTTAATAATGCCCTTTAATTAGTCATTGACATTCGAAAATCCATATACACTACCTTTGAACAATCAACTACACACAACCACCTTCACATAGCTCCCCCTATCGCGAGGAAGTGGGTTCCTATTGGTCAATCTGTCGAGCGTTGGTTCCTCTCATGCTAGGCATAACTGTGGGTATTATGTGTGTATGAAGAATAATGTCACTAAGTACTAGCATGAAAAGAAACACAATGACAAATTTATTGTATGTCCCTAGATAAATCGTTATTTAGATAAACTATTAACTAGAATTTTAATCGTCCTCATCATTATCTAGATAAATTGCTATCTAGATTTTTAATCACCTGAATGCCCTCGATGCAATATTTATGATGTACAAGTAAAAGAAAATGTAGATAACAAATCCAAACAATTACCATAATCCAAATCCAAATCCAAAAGGAACTCGTATCTGAATACGGAGGAATTACCATAATCGCTATAATAATGACAAATTAATTGAAAGAAAACATCACATGTTATTCCCGATTCATAGTTTAATCATCCTCATCCTTACCTAGATATATTGTTATATAGTCTAGATTTTTAATCATCCCAATGTCTTCCATGCAATATTGACGGTCCACAGCCCATAGAAGCAACAATAAGCAATTTGACGCAAATTATATCTGAATACAAAATAATTAACATAATTGCTATAATAATCACAATTGAATTGAAAGAAAACAATCGATGTTATTCCCGAATCACATATTGACAACAAAAAGAAAAAAGGGTGCTGTGTATCGAGACCACAAATTTTCTTGGAAAGTTATTTTTTGCTAGAACCGGGCTATTTGTTTCAAAGAAAAAATAACCATAGGACTGCTTAAATGGTTTTTGATGGTGAAAATGAATTCAACAGCATCAAAAACCTGTACGACATCAAAAATCTTGAATTTTGACAGATGCAACCCATATTTCCCAAAATTTCTTCCAGATTTTGATCTAAACCTAGCCAAAATTTCCACTAATTTCTAGGAAACATTAGGGCTTTGTTAGATTACTAAAAAAAAAATAGCATGCGAACGAACATTACGACTTATTGGGTATCAATGTGGATCTTCGAATACTAATGATAAAGCCAATGTAATAATTGTCTATTGAAAATGGAAAATCCCGTGAAACTATCGTGGCTATAAAACATTAGCCAACTAAACGAACCCAACAAAATAACTGATAAATCAGTAGAATAGAACAATATGCAATAGCAACAAGGAAAGTAGTGCAACAATCACACGAGGAATAGATAAAACCATGTTATTAATTCATAGAAAAGTTAAAGGAATGGCTACAAGGAAGAAGAGATTATATTTTTTACTGATGTGCTATGATTCAATCGCACTAAGATACTCTAAAGAGAAGCCCTATGATTGCAAGGATGCCCTACTCGACCATAATCCTTTATGTCGGCAATGTGAGCAAATGATGCACTGCCAACGTACCATAAATCTTGTTGGGTGACAAAATGAACACCTTGATCAATGGTTATATCATATTCCCATATTCTCAACACATAACATTATAATCAACAAAATGAACAATTTGGTCAATGATCCATTAGTACATAACATTATAATCGAAAAAATAAAAAGTTTGGTAAATGATCCATCATATTGATTAAATGCAAGAATGTTTACGAAATTGAACCTTATTAATGATGAATAGTTTTTATGTTATTTAAAACAAAATAGTGATGCTTCTTATTTAATGTTTATTCAAGTCCTTATTGCAATAAATTAATGCTACTTATTTAAAATAAAATAGTAAGGTTTTTTGTTTTTGTTTTTTTGTATTTTTTTGTTTTTTGTTTTTTGTTTTTTGTTTTTTTTGTTTTTTGTTTTTTGTTTTTTGTTTTTGTTTTTTGTTTTTGTTTTTTTGTTTTTTTATTTAATGTTTCTTAGACTTTATGTATCCCAATGAAACCTCTTTGCACACTGAAATATATTCACAAGAAAATTTCTTCCTAAACACAAATGTCAACAAACACCTCTTGCAGACCAAATGTGGTTTCTGCACTCCAGCATAATCAAATTCTTCTGCACTTAAGACTTTGCTAAAATATTGATTAAATGTTGTGCTCTCTACATAGTGAAAGCTTTGTTTATGGTTATCTATATGTAAATATGCATATGTGTAGAACTGCAGAGGAAATCCATTGTGCGGAGGAAGCTTTCAAGCTTTCATCATGCAGACTTCTGCACTCTACACAATCACATACCTTTCGCATAATTCATGCATGCTTGCACTCATAAACAAGTCTTTTAATGACAAAATTTACAAAAAATACTTTTGTTCATGTCAACACCTATAAACAATGTCACTCCCCACTACTATGTTATTAACGCACATTAGGAGGAACTATAAAAGTGCAAACAATAGTGATTTTTCTGCACCTCCGCATAATCGACCCCTTTTGCACTAAAGACTCTGCTAATTAACTGATTAAAGGATGTGTTGATATAATGAAAGATCTCCACTTCCATAAGTTTTTTCTTTCTGCACAGTTCTTCAACATTATTATTATTATTATATATTATTGGTAATATTTTAATTCTAAATATTACTAAATAATTTATTAAACGTTCTATTAGGTGCAAAGAAAACTTTGTTGCATGAAATTTGTCTGAAGTACGAAAACTGAATCAAATCTTTTATTGTAGAAAACACAAACAAAAAAGCCTTACCTTAATCAATCTGTATATTAAGAAAATTTGTATTTCACCTTCATTCTCTCACACACGTATTGTTTTGCGCGCATCCCTGATTCCACATAGCTAAATCTGTAAAATTTTGAAATGAAAAATAGTTTAAAATTAATCTTCCATCTCCTCCCTTGTTCTCGTGCACATTACTCGGCTTTTGTATAGTAAAAGATTCGCACAAGGAAAGCTTCAGAAAACAAAACATAGTAATGTTAATTCAAAATTTGTTCATACTTAAATTAATTACGTGTCAACAACATAAATTTCCTTCTGCACCATTACTTTCTCGCCCATACACCATCCTCTGCAAGTCCTTCACATAGTGAAGATTTACATTGTGTGGACTAAAAGCCAACATAAATGGCAAAGGTAGAGGCTTAATATTAAGGAAAGTTAGATTGACGGAATAATTAAATTGCTAGAGCAACTCTGCAAACACATACTTAGGGACTAGAACTGTAATTCAACAAGTCTATTAGCAAGTGTAACACGGGTTGAAGTTTATGGAGTGCGATTATGGAGTTGCAGAGCAAGAGCTTATTACTTCTTTAGCTAGAATAGTCATTGCTCTATAATTTCTCGTTGATTTGGTCTCAAAGCATGCTGAAATGATTCAATATGAAGCATTGGACATTTTGACCTTCTAAATCAGAAAATGCAATACTGCAATTGAATATGGAGCAACTGCAATTGGAAAACAAAACGTCGAGTTTTTGTCTAGAGGATGTCAATGTTGAAGAGGACAGTAATGGAATAGATAATGATATCATGGCCATTGAATGAGGTCCCCCCAAGTTATTAGCTTGAGAGAGAAGTTAATGAAGCCCAAGTCGCTTATGATATCAAAGATATGTAGTAATTTACATAGTTAGTTTCCTTTTTCTTGTTAATAAAGAAAATCAGTTTACAATAGCTTTTATAGCTCAATTGTGAATTGTGTCAATCCTACTTCGAGTTTTTGAACATTAAAAAAAGAAATTTTAGTTGAATTCAAAATAATAGAATTAATTTTCATGCATGACATTTATCTATATTGTTCTATTTATTTTGTTGTCACAATTGTCTATTTTCCTTTCCGGCCAACGTACACATTTTATTTTATTTATTTATTTTATTTTTATTTTATTTTTTATTTATTTTTATTATTTATTTTATTTTATTTATTTATTTATTTATTTTATTTTTATTTTATTTATTTATTTATTATTTTATTTTATTTTATTTATTTATTTATTTTTTTTCCCGAAAATCAACATACATATCCCAACATTCCACACAATCAAAGCTCCACAAAATGAAACATAATAATAATAATAATATATTAATATTAATTTCCCTATGCACCCCTCGTTCTCCCAAAAATTCCTTGTCCTGATTTCGTCCTTGCCGAATAAAGTTCCCAATATAAAATATCAACATAGAAAAAGCTTCGCACAATGAAACATAGTGATATTAATTATTATGTTCTTTTGCACATAAGCCATCCTCCGCAAAGTTTCAATTCTAACACCAATGCTCAAAACGATAACACATTGTCAAAGCACTCACGAAACTCCCCATTGTCCCGCATATACCTCGTTTTCTAGATTTTTTATGATCTCGATGTTTTTCTTCTTATAAATAGAAAACTCGTAGACTTCCAATATAACACAAATGCATATGTGTGGCATTTCATCAGAAATCCATTGTGCCAAAAAATATCACAGATTAACATTAATAGTTTAACATTAATTTCCTTATGCATCACCTGTTATCCCATACACACCTCATCTTTCGCACTATAAAATTTCTTAAGAATATTAATTATTATGTTCTTCCGCACATACCTCATCCTCTGCACAATAAAATATTCACACAAGGAAAGCTTTTAACATTAATTTTTTCCTTACCGAATAATGTTCCATATGCACCCCTATTCTCCCACCCACACCTCATCTATCTGCACAAGGAGAAATTTTAATATTAATTTTATCCTTGCTGAATAAAGTTTGTTATGGACCCCCATTTTCTCGCGCATACCCTGTCTAACACACAGTAAAAACGTTGCACAATCAAGCGTAATAATATTCCCTGTTCACCCACACATACCCTGTCCTCCATGAAAATTCATACGATATACGATATATGATCTGGGAATTTGTAAAAGTATCTCTACACAATGAAATATTAAGTGGAGACTTGTGTAGCCCCCCCAGACTATGCAAAGGACCTGCAACCATGTTAGTTCTGTCATCATTGCGAGATTTGTGTAGCCCCCCCACCCCTGACCTATGTAAAGGACTTGCAACCATGTCAGTTCTGTCATCATTGGGAAGAGAAATACCATAACAATGTCAGTTTTTTTTTTTGTAAGCTGAGTAGGTCCTTTTCTATTAACATAAAAGAATATTTACAACATCAGGGTGGCCTCACCCCGCCCCGAAGGGAAACCGGGTATCTTGGCCACCCAAACAGTCTTCATATCAAAACAAAAATAGGAAGTTTCCATCTGTTCAATCCTAGCTTCAAGTCTTTTATCTATATATCTATTACTGCTTATATACTGCTTCCTATTTGTAATAACAACTAAGATATTCATGTCTGCAAAATAGAAAAAACAAAACAGATTCCCTGACCAGACAGAGCATGTCTTTGATCATTTCTTTTCAGGATCCGCTTGCTGTGCTTTTTCCTTCTTCACCAGCATTCCACTTGCCACCAACTGTTGATTCAGGTCCTCCAATCTTTTCTCTTGCAGAAGCAGGGTTACGACAATGTCCTTCAACTCTTTTTTCAAATTTGGGGTGTTCTGTACCATCTCAGCCATCTCCATGGCCACCTGTTCCAAAGCTTTTGCCATGAGCCTCTTCATGACCCAATACAAGTGAAGAGACTGCTTGTAGAGGGTCATTCTACCTCTGGTATCTCCAGGGTCAGGCATGAGAGCTATCCATTCTGCCATCTCATCTTCAGATTGAGCCTGGATGGCTTCTTCTTCCCAATGCTCTAGGATTCTCCTGATCTTTGGGTTAGACTTCTCCCTGTACTCTTGCTCAACAATCCTGATTCTATTTCCCATGGTCTGTCTTGTTTTTCTCCTCTCTCCTCCCTCGGCAGTCTCTGCTTTTTCCTCCGAACTTGGGCTGCATTGGCGCCCTCGCCTCCCTCGTCTTTCCGCCGGGTCCTTCCTCCGACGGCCGCCTTGGCCCCTGCGACCCCTTCCTCCTCTGCCTTTGCCACGGGGTCCTCCCCTGCTTCTTCCTGCAGAACAAGCTGGCTCCTCTGCCGCTTCGCCGTCATCCTCGCCTGGTAACTTTTTCCATCTGTCTTTCCAAACATCCCCTTCCTGGTTTTCCTCCTGCTCATTGCTTTCCTCCTCTGATATCTCAAAGACTTGGATTTTGGCCTGCTCATCGTCCTCCACCTTACGCTTGCCTTTCCTATCAGCTGCAATCTTGCTCTGGTCCTCAGGACCACCGCTGCGCAGCCATCTTCTCCCACTCCCGCTGCCGTCCATCGCCATGCTCCTTCTTACTCTGCGTCTGTCTTCTGCCACTTCCCTTATGAAATTGTCCCGGTTCCAGTGGCGTTCTGGGTTCCCTGCTGCAGACTTAATGTTTGTCTCTCGGCTCTGGTCCCATCGGCAACAATAAAATTTGCAACGCGTCCGCTCCACGGTATTATTACAGAGGCGTTGATGGGAGGTACGCCCAAGGCCAGGGTCCTTGATAGCAGTTTCCCCCGCTGTCCTTCCATCCCTTCTCATGCTCAGACCACCTGCATCCTTTACCTGCCGACCCTTACACTCGCCTATGGCAATTATGCCTTGATCATCCTCGCCTGCAGACTTATTCATGCACTGCCTTTTCATTATTTCGCTCCTTGCCAGCTCATCCAGCCCGATCGGGCGGTCAATCTCCTCTTGTATTGTCCACTGTAGCCTCATCATGATCCTGATTTAGGATTGTTTTAAGACCGTCCCAGTTATGATCATTCTCTAATGAGTTCCAACTTCTGTCCAGTTTACTACCTGCTGCTTTGCTCCCCCAATTTGCTAGGAAGTCTGCAACCTTGTTTCCATTTCGTCAGACGTGATTGATAGTTTTGTACTCAATCTTATCCAACAATTCCCCAATATCTTTTATGATGGCTGCTGTCCGCCAGTTTTTGGCTACTTTCTCCCAGCTCTGCCCATCCTTGAGTTTCCTCAGCATCTCAATTGTGATTTGCGAATCTCCTTCAATTTCTAGGTTCACGTATCTATTTCGAACAGCTATTCTCAGGCCCTCATGAACATCCCAAAGTTCAGCTTCATTGTTCGCCATTTCTCCCATCCATTCAGCAAACACCCATCTGGTTTTTCCTTTTCCATCCCTAAAAACACCTCCAAGTCCTACCGGTCCTGGATTGCCTTTCGAGGCTCCGTCGAAGTTCAGCTTTATAGCATGGATTTATGGGAATCTAAATTGATTGGGACTTTGAAAATGGGGGGTTCTTTTCCTTTCTTTTCTCGGGTATAGGATGCTAACTTCTAAATTCAGCTTAGAGGCTATTCTTCCTTCAGTTTGGTCCATCTTCCAGTCTTCTTCATCCCAATGATCTGAGAGCACAGTTTCCTTTATTGCTTGTCTTATCTCTTCCCAAACCTTTTCTGGTCTACTATTTTGCCCCCTGAAAATTCTTTTGTTGCGTTCCTTCCATATAAACCATATCACAAAGCCAACTGTTAGACTCCATATTCTCCTGATCACTTTGTTGTGGAATTGACCTTGTCCCCATTGATCAATGGTCTTTCATATATTAGCCGGGTCTCTCATAGTTCTGCCAAATAGGAGTCTGGTCTAATCCCATATGCCTTCCGCATAAGAGCATTTGTTGAGGAGGTGTTCTTGGTTTTCAGATTCCTTGTTACATAGGCTGCATCTTAATGGGCCTTGGAAACCCCTTTTGGTAATTTTATCCCAGGTCAAAATCTTCCTTTTACTGACCAGCCAAGCAAAGATTGTGACTTTTGGCCACCATTTTCCTCCCCAGAGCTTTTTCCAGTCGTGGTCTTCTTCCTCCTGATTTTGTCTTGTTATCAGGAAGTAGGTTTCCTTTACTGAGAAAATCCCTTTCATTGTTCTGCCCCATCTTAGAATATCTTCCCCATTCCTGTTTCTTATCTTTTTGAGATCCATTTCTTTGAGGAAGATTTCCTCTGTCTCCAGATTTATATTTTCCATCCATTCTCCTGGTTTTTTCCATTTTCTCCATGTTTCCCTGTGTTCTTCTTCCACCCAATAATCCTTTACATTGTCCATCCCAATCCTTTGGGCTTGCTGTTGAAGTTCTTGAAGAGTTTGGATCTCTTTCATCTTTCCTTTTTGTTGCCATCCATCTTCCCAGAATTTTGCTTCCTCTCCCCCTCGGATCTCCCAGAACGCATATTGATTGATCAGGTCTCTATTCTGACTAGCTAGATTCCAAATTGAGGATCCAATTGGGGGATTCTCAATTTTCAATTTTCTCTCTGTTTGTTCAGGCATATTATATTTGTATTCCCAGATTTTCTTCCATACATCTGTCCCGCCTTGCAGCCATCTCCACCAAAGTTTTGCCCCTAAGACTTTATTAAGAATTTCAGGGTCTCTCACTCCCAGTCCTCCCTCTTCTTTTCTTTGAATCAGATTGGCCCATGAAACTAGGGCCCATTTCCTCTGTTGAGTTGGACCACCCCAGACAAACTTGCTGAAAATCTCCCTTAGTTTTGCACAGACGCCTTTCGAGGCAGCTCTTATAGATAACAATGTCAGTGTTAGTGTCAAAGAACTCACCGACATAATGGGAACTTAGAAAATTAGGTTTTTTTTTTTTTTTTTTTTAATAATTAAATCAATTAGTAGGTACTGAGAAATACCAAAAATAAAACACTCTCCACCAGGGGAATTATATCCCATTTGAAGTTTCTAGGTCAATCGAAAATTAAAAATAAGATTTCCAGAAAATTGGAAAATTATTTTTGAATTTATGGAAAATAGATCAATGTTTTCCCAAAACTTTGGCTAAAATTACAAAAAAATTGCAAAATAATACATGGTCAATCTAATTTGAATGTGAGGTGAATGCTATGGTACCTGACAAGGTAGGGACTATAAAACTAAATCCAAATTAACTAATTGACATATGACTTATAATTTTAAAATTATAATAATCAAGTAATTTTTATCAATACAATTAAAAAAAATGACCATTTAATTATATAACAATGTTTGACCAGTAAATTAAATTATATAATAATGTTTTTATAGAAGCATGGATTTTGCTAATAAGACTATAACTGAAAATTAAGAAAACATTCGTAAAAAATCACATCATTAGAGTTTTGTCAACGCGTTTCGAACCATCCAGCGTGGTTCATCGTCAAGATAAGATGAACCACACTAGATGGTTTGAAACACGTCGAAAAAACTATGATGATGTGATTTTTCCCGAAAATTTCCTTACTTTTCATAATATGGATCACAAAAGCCTAAATTCAAAGACTATAACTAGTTAACCTTGTAATTATATAATAATATTTTTATAAAGGTGTGGTTTTCGTCATTAAGATAAAAAAAAACCCGTCACATGAATATATATATATATTATATAATATATATATATATATATTTTAATAAAGTTGTGGAGTTATTATTTTTCCACTGGAAAAATCGTAATTTCATTATGATTGAAAAATTGCATGTTGTAGATGCTTTTCAACATATGCTGTATTAGTCCTTTGCCACTGAGGGCATTTTCAAAATTGTTGTTCAGTTGATCAAAAACTTGGGGTGCATATTGCATTCATCACCACCAGGGTGTTCAGTCACTATCTGATATAAAAGAAAAAAACTATAAATATGTCTGTCATCTATAATATTTCCACATACACCACACAGGATGATGTCTTTTCTAAAGGTCTATGTATATATACAAGAATATATAGCCTATGTGAAAATATATACAATATATAAGCCATGCATATCCATCAGGTGTGAACCAAAAATAGAACCAAAAAAAAAAACTGTAATTTAGGGGCTCTCTGCCCTGTGGTAATTTTGATCATTGTAACGCCAGTGATAGTAGCGATATTCATTGGAGCCTCTATGCCCCTGAATCATCCATTTTCCTCGGGGAAGTACTGTGGCTTCCTTGGAAAGCCCATCAACACTGCAGTTATGTTCCCTGTAAATGTGATTACATGAAATAGTGTTAAACTGTGCTTTGAACAAGTTCACTTCATCCAGAATATTACTGAGTGTGTGTGAGTGACAGACAATAATATTATTGAACCAATTTACTATGATTTTTGAGTCATCATATATGTTTAAATCCATGTAGTTATGACCCAATGAAAAATGCAGTAGATGATAGAGTGTAATGAGCTATGCATAGTTATTCGTTCCCTCGCCAAGCCCCATCTTTGCTTTGTAGAAATGTTGTTCATTAATGTATAGTATGAATCCACCGCCACATCCATGGTGCTATGTAACGCCATCAAAGAATGCCCATGGAGAGTTTTTGTCAATAGGTGCATGGTCATGCGGTCTACGAGGCCGAGGTTTGCGTGGCTCAGGCAACTCGTGATAGGCAGATATGATTCAGGTTGTAATATGCGGCCAACAAATAGGTTTGTCCTCAAATATGATTCTATTTTGAGCCAGCTATAAATGCCAATAGATAATTAAGGGTAGGCATTGTAGTTTAGTGCTGTGATGCAGATTGCACCAGTTTTCCCATGCTCCACCTATGTTGTCACCCTTCCATTTCCCGGTTATATGAATTGATGAGGAGACATTTTGCCATAGATTGATTAAAGAATTACATTGAAGGAATAAATGCACTGTCGATTCAAAAGAATTCTTGCATAAGACACACCAGTGAGGGCCATGGAAAGATCGGTGTGATAGTGATTCTCCCGTGGGAACTTTATCTCTGAGAATACACCAAAAGAACAATCTTGTTCTTGGGGCGATACAAGTTTCCAGATACTCTTCCACCAAACTGCTATCTGCTCCGGCTGTTTGTGTGAGATCAGGTTGAGGTATCCAGCCTTTGGAGAATAAATGCCATTCTTAGCAAGACTCCAGACGAGTTCATCTGGTCCTTCCTTTATCCTGATGTGTGATTCACACAGTGCATTTATGTAATCATGCCATTCCTGATGCCACTGTGGTGGAATATCAAGCTGCAGGGCAGATTTCCATCCCTGTGAGAATATGCTGGTATTTAGTGGATCCACTATGTGTGCTATAACCTTTATCTCATGAGAATGAAGGTACTGGATGAGTTCTCTTGATAGCTAGAATCTACCTCCTCCCCCAGTCCAGGGATCCAGTCCAATGCGAGCCTTTGATCCATCATTTATTCTCCAAACGAGATTGTTTCTGATGCTAGGCAGGGAGTGTAGAAGGGCCTTCCAAACTGATGACATACCAGTTCTATGCCAGCTCGGCATACGGACCCAATCCATAATTTGATGTGGCCAAATGTACTTGTGATATGAAATTGTAGTCCATAGATTCTGCCCATTCAATAGTGTCCAACCCATTTCTGCAGCCAGGGCTTGTGCAAATAGGGGTAGGTCTTTTAGCCCCCATCATCCCCATTTTTTAGGCAAGGCAATCTTGTTCCAGCTGACCAAGGCAAAGATCTTTTTGTCTTGATGGCCATTCTAGAAGGTGTGGAGTTATTATTGTATAATAATAATAATGTTTTTGTAAAGGTGTGAGGTTATGGTGTGGGTGAGTATTTATTATATGATGGATAGTGGTTGTCGTGAATGTGTATGGTTTAGTTCACATTGTAATTGCAATTCAAAATGACTTAATTTCCCTTACTTTAATTTAATGAGTGACCTTTATTTGCCACCTAGGTGTGGGGTGTGAGTGTATGGTTAGAAGATGGCGCTTATAATAGAATTATTTGTCTTTTCTTATGTACTCCTAGGTCATGTTTCAATATGAATGGTGGGTGTAAGGGGTAGGGGTAGTTTGATGTGATGTTGAAATTTAAATTGAAGTAGTATGGCATGATCATTATTTTGAAATATGGAGATTGGGTAGGTTAGTGATTTGTTAACTTTTTTAGGAATTTGGGAAGTGGTTTGGCCCTAATGTTTCACTACCACTATTAGCATGGTTATCACATTTTGGAGATGAAATGTGAGATGAAGTGTTGTGAGAAGGATACTACAACTTAGATCCATCTCCATCAAATCTTTCGATGTGTAAACCTCTTTTTTTAAGTGCAAAACTTAAGGAAAGATTTGCACCTTGAGAGATTAGATCCCTCTTAACGCTTGACAGATCCAGGGTTAAGATGGATCTAGTTTGGTTTCGTTCATGCGTGGTCACACAAAATTTGTTGAACATCTAATTATTTTGATCATTTTAAATATGCTAAATATGCTAAATATGTGTTAGATTAATATGGTCATTTTTATTTTAAATTTTCTTAGTTATCTTAGTTTGTTGAGCTGATATATACTGTTAATAACTTGAATAAAGAAAAATGATGAAATAAAACTTTTGAATTCTAAGTTCCAACGTAACAATGTTGAATGATAAAAAATTTGATTAATAAGAATGTAGCCAATTACAAATGGTCTTGATTATGATCAATCTCAAACTATTTTATTCTATTATTCTTATTGCCACACCTCTAAGTTTTTCTGTCTCCGTATCAATTAGATGAAAATTGCAATTGAAATTGTAGACCATTCAAATTTTTAACTCTAGCTATTGTAGTAAATGCCATACCTTGTCTCTCTTGCTCTCCAATATTAATAGAAACTTTCTCGAAAGTCAATCATTGTGACGTATGGAGTGTTAAACTCCAAGTAAGTTTCAATAGTAATTATTTCCTATTACCTTGTTTGAACGTAAAGTGATTAACAATGTTGAATGATGTAAAATGAGAATAATAAGAATGTAGTCATTTACAAATAGTTTATAGTCTCAAGAATAAAATATCTCAGGTAAGTGAACATTTGATTCAAGAATAATATAATCAATTTAAAATTAATGTACATCATACATCTAGTTAGATCAAATCAGAAATCAACATCTACATTCAATCCATGTCTTTAGTGCAAAAAATCAAATAGATTAGAAATAAACATCTACATTGAAATCAATGCATCTAGTGTAAGCAATAAAATAAGATTAGAAATCAACATCTACATTGAAATCAATGCATCGAG
Organism: Pinus taeda; assembly: GCA_000404065.3. Classification (NCBI taxonomy): domain Eukaryota; kingdom Viridiplantae; phylum Streptophyta; class Pinopsida; order Pinales; family Pinaceae; genus Pinus; species Pinus taeda. The sequence continues at coordinate 60,456 of APFE030073578.1, read as the reverse complement.
TGCAAGAAATGAAATAGAATTAGAAATCAACATCTACACTAAAATCAATGCATCTAGTGCAAACAATCAAATAGGATTAGAAATCAACATCTGCACTAAAATTAATGCATATAGTGCAAGCAATCAAATAAGATTTGAAATAAACAACTACACTGAAATCAATTCATCTAGAGAAAAAGTTAAATAGGGGTAAGAACCAATATCTATACTACAATCAATGTATCTATTTTAGTGAAAAACCAAAATTTTCATGGATTTCTAAATCCAACTTCTTTTACAATCTCTCTCTCCCCCTTCTCCTTCTATCCCTCTCTCTTGTTCTCTCTATCTTCCATACCACTCTCCTCTCTCCCTCATTCTCTCTCCATCTCTTCCTTGTCTCTCTCACACACACACACTCTCTCTCTCTCCACCTTTCTCTCTATACATCTTTCTTCTTCCCTCCCTTCCTTCGCCCCACCAACTCCATCCCTCTCTCCTTCTCTCGCCCCTCTCTTTATCTCACCACCCATACATACCCATTCTCTTTCTATCTCACCCCCATACATACCCATTCTCTTTCTATCTCTCTCTCTGTCTTTATTCTTCCCTCCCTCTCTCTTCCTCTCCAACTCCATATCTCTCTCCCTCCCTCTCTCCTTCTCTATCTCGAGTCCCCTCTCTCCCCCTCTCTCTCCTTCTCTATCTCGAGTCCCCTCTCTCCTCTCCTTTCCCACCTCCATCTGTCTCCACCTCCCATCCCTTTGTCTCTCTCCAACTTTGTCACTATCTCTCTCCTTCTCTCCCCCCTCCATCTCTGCCTCCCTTGTCTCTTTCTCTTCCCCTTCTCCCCCCTCTCCTCTCTTCCCTCCTCTCCTCTCTCCCTCACTCTCTCTACATCTCTCCCTCATCACTCCTCTCTCCACCTTCATCTCTCTATTTCTTTGTTTTTCCCTCCCATATATATGTTATATACACCCATAAAATATTTTATATATGCAAAATGTATTTAAGATATACACCAACCAAATAAAGTTAAAATAAAAATATTAATATTTACATAACGCACATACCTTTTCAAACTATATAAATATATATCTTAATATCCCATTTTAATGTATTTTTTTTAATACATATTTGATATACACTTTAAATAAAAAAACATTATGAATCTTATCTCTCACGTCATGGAAGTAGTTTGCACTTAACTTCTATCCAAAGTGAATGTCAGACATGACTTTTATCCCTACAAAGATGTAATGCTGTTATAATTGATTTTTGTAAATTAAGACCATAACGATATAGCCACATAGGTGATACTTACTTACATGGGAAGAAAATATGGTTTCCACATAAAAGTCCAAAGGTTCTAGGGTGTGAGCTAGGAAGTGAATATGCTTTACACACAATAATGGGATTCCTGGCTAACCCTAATTTAACTATAACTTCTATTATGCATGTGTTTTCAGCTACTTTCTGAACTAAAAAGAGTGTACCCAAAGCCACAGAAAGTTTTATTCCATTTTTTTTTAAAGTAAGATACTCCATTATTAAATTCACCTAATTAGATCACTGCATATATTCTTTCTTGAAGTCTAAACTTTAAAAGTTGCGTTTGCGAGTGGCCATTATATAAGTCAGCTACTAGGGTTTTTGCAATCCGAGGTCTCACTTCTTTCCTTTTGCGTTTTGTGTAAGCTGGTGCATGCCAAAGATGGGCCAGCTCCAAGGGGTTACGTTGTCATCAGATTGGTGAACAAACTTAAAAAATAAAAAAGTTATAAATAAATTAAAAAAACAGAATCGTGCTTTTTCGAATGACTCACAAAAATTATTAAAATAGGCGGGGAAAAATAAATTTAAACTAAGGATCGCACTTTTGCTTACGACTCAGCAAAATTATTTGAAATGGTTGTGAAATCAGATATGTAAGAAATGGAAAGACTGAAATAATATTCAATCTCATCATTCAAATTGCAAAACTATACTTTTTTTTTGTAGTTTATATATTCAGAGAAATTTAACAAATATTTAACATATTAAATTTATGTTAGATTTTAAATTTTTTGATTCATATGGATAATGAGATAATATTAATCACATCATTGAGTTTTGGTCTACTTATATTGATAATGAGATAATATTAACTACATCATTGAGTTTTGGTCTACGTTTGGATTAATTTGCATGATGAAGGTGACGATGAATTACATTAATTGACAAAAGTGAAAATGAACCATAAAAATGAAGATGAATCACATTAGTTGGGTTCATCTTCATGACAAAGTGACGATGAATTACATTAATTGACAAAAGTGAAAATGAACCATAAAAGTGAAGATGAATCATATTAGTTGGGTTCATTTTCATGACAAAAGTGACGATGAATTACATCAATTGACAAAAGTGAAAATGAACCATAAAAGTGAAGATGAATCACATTAGTTGATTCGAAACTTCAACCAAAACTCAATAATGTAATTAATCCTAAAAACTATCTCAATATTAAACTTATATTTATATTAAGTTTTACTCATCTCATATTAAAAATCTCTCACTCCCTGTAAACTTCATATAATATAATGAATTAAAATAAGTAAAAAAAAATTAAAATATAAAAAAAATTAGAAATATTCATTTAAAAAAAATATCTATTAGCATCTTTCTCTGTCTCCTTATTTTTCTAACTTTATCGCATTTTCCCATCTTTATTGACTTTCTATATTCTGAAAATGGAGAATTATTGTACACTCAAGACCTAGAACTGGTACATAGCACAACTGGTGTCCACCTTGTGATTGAATTTGAAAAAGAGAAGTATAAGAGTGAAGTTAGCATATAGGGACAAATGAACATGCATCATTAATATTTATCATATTGAAAAAAAAACCATTTTATCATATATATTATAATATAATCTATGAAAAATTAGTACTTATTATTATGGTCGTTCTGCCTCTTCAAATTATTTCTTTTAATTTTCAATGTTCAGACTACCTCTTCAAATTAATTCTTTTAAATCAATATATGTTCATTAATTTGAATGGGAAAAGGTTTTTTCATCATTAATTTAATCATCAATGATCATTGTACCTCTTCAAAGTAATTACAATACTTTTGTTGGGTTTAAAAGGAAACAATAATGGAATCAGTTGGGTTGTCTATTAAGTGTTTCACGTTAATAGCCTGTAAAGTATTATATATGATAAAAATTAATATTTAATATGAGAAAAGTAATGTTAGAAATTTAATTCATTAGAGTTATGGTAAGGAATATGAATGGTTATGGAGAGTCCAAAAGATTTTGGAAAATGAATTTAATAATAAAAAAAATATGTAATATCATTTTAATGAAAAATATGTTTATGCTTATTTTTCATGCAAGTGTGTTTTCCAATAATTTCATTTAAATTAAATACTAACAATTTGAGGTGGAATAAATAATAATTCAACATACAAATTTAATGTAAAAAATTAGTGGACAATATGATGCAGTGCTTAGGAAACTAACCAAATAAAATCTAAATTGCAATACTTAGGCTTAAAAATGAAATGTAAGAGAAAAATAAATATATGATTTTTTTAAAACTTTGGTTATAAATATTGAAGATTATTGGTTTGAGTGAGATTAATAGATAAAATCCCAACAATTTGTTATAGTCCATGCAAATTGAAGTGCAAGGACCAACAAGAGCTTTTAATAACTTCTTAATTTTCCATAAGAGTTTGCTTTTTGACAATAGGGGAGAGAAGTGGTTGACAAAAGGCCAAGCCTCATACACAAATGTAAACATTGCTACATCAATGATAGGCACAATTTTTACTATTTTTTTTAATGCGGTTCATGGACATTGGATGGCCACTACATCCATGGGAAAATTTGGGCAAGTCAACCCGAAGGGATCTACCCACCTGTCAAACTAGCATGGCCTAACCCCAAGGGCGTCGATGAGATTTGACCCCATGACCTCCCTATTGGCAAGGTACTTAGCAACTGGAACTTGATCAACTAAGCTAACCTTTGGGGTAAGCACAATTTTTACTATTGTTCACATTGTTATTATCTAATTTATATTTATAGTTTATATAAATGTTTAGGTTTTTATGTTTTATGGATGTAATATTAATTATTCACCATTCCTTACTTCATCTTAAAATTTGTCCATAATGTTATGAAGTTCTTTATTTATCATTATTGTTGGTATTCATCGGAGTCTTACATAATCTTTATTCGTAGTCAATTTGTTGTGTTGTATTGTGATGTTTGCAAAATGGAAAAATTAAATTAAAAGGATTGGCTTGGCCATTATTCGAGGATTCATTTGAAATTTGTTGAAACAAACAAGAAATGGAAACTACTAATATTTCACAAAAAAATATTTAGTGGTGCTTGAAGACTCCTAGCTCATATAATATGTATATGCATATGTATGTGTGTGTGAGAGAGAATTTTTGATATTCTTTATGTTTACAATATTATGGATTGTCAAAAGGTGCAAAGGATGGTGAGGCATGTGTTTATTGAGGTACAAAAAGAGGTGTGTGGTAACGAAATTGAGAGTGGCACTTATAATTATGATGTACCCAAATTCCCTCTTCTTCTCCAAGGTCGACGTCCACCCACCATTGGTATCACGTTTTCTGTCATATTTTACATAAGCACACCATCCTTTGGTGAATTAAAGCTTATGTTGTGGTTGTTGAACTACCATTTTGTTCACCAACTATCTAAATATCACATCACTGAGTTGTTATTGGAGGTGATGATTTTGAGAGACTTTCCTAAGTGGATGTTGATGGTCACCCACTTATTCTATAGACTTCGAATAGTTCCACATATTGGTAATTCTACTAACTAATGTAATTTGAGATAGTCAAAATGTTTTAATTAATCATTATAATTATTAATTTTATTTTAATTTTTATTGTTTTGTAATTTGACAGAGTCAAGATGTGTATATAACATAACATAACCTTACAACATCTCTTCCATATTGGGCTTGAGAGTACCTCTTAGCGCAATGAGAAACCATGGTATTGACCCATGGTATTCATGTGAAATATTGTCTATTTAAAGGAAGAAATTAAATCAGCCTAGATCCATCTTAACTTTGGATCTACTGTAGGTTTTAACCCTATATAGAAATTACCTGCAAACGAATTCTTAAAACAAAAAATATACAATGGCAAGAACATAAAACTAATGTACATAGAAATTTTCCCTTGGATCCCAATATCAGAAATACCAGATTGATTTTTCATTATATTCACTTCAATGTTACAATACATATATATACATGCCAAAGTATTCATAAACCCCAATCCACTAACCATGGATTAGAACATAATTGTAGTTCCCTTGACTGGATCTACAAAATACCATGGATAGAAAACCATCATGCCCGAAACCATGTGCAAAAACCATGCACAAAACCATGGGTAGGTCCACCCAAATATTATTTGGTCATTTAATTTCCATGCCCAAAATATAGTTTGCAACACCAAGATCCTTCATATCAACTTTAGAGGACAACTGGGTCTTCAAATCCTGGATAATTTCTTTGTCACTTCCAATCAACAACACATAAGACCAAATAAATAACACGGTCACCAATTAATTTGAAATACACATAGTGAACTACTTTGCTCCATGTGAAACCAAGTCCTTGTATATATGTATCAAATTTATAATACCACATCCTTGGTGACTGTTTTAACCCATACAAAGACTTTTTTAACCTGCATACTAGTTCTTTCTCACCCTTCACCACAAAGCCTTCTGGTTACTTCATGTAGATCTCTTCTTCCAGATCCACTTGAAGAAATGATGCCTTCACATCCATATGTTCTACCTCAGAATCAAAAGCAACAACAACAAATAAAAGTAATATAATAGAAGCTAACATGGCAAATAAGAGAAAAAATATCACCAAAATCAATTTCTAACACCTTTGTATTAACTTTTGCTACCAAGCAAGATTTTTATTTCTCCACCTTGCCTTTTGCATTGATCTTCTTCTTAAACGCCCATTTTCTACTAATGGGTTTCCTTCCAGTCGACAACTCCAATAGCTCCCAAGCCTCATTTTCATCCAAAGATGCCATTTCATCAACCATGGGCTCTTCCTCGATTTTTCCATCCTCTAAATCCACTGCCTCCCTAATAATTCTGGGATCATCTTCAGTAATAAATAAAGAAAAATTGAAGAGAAATTAGATGGACTATACCTCTATGGCTACATTCTCTCTCGAAATGATCTTCTCAAAGCTGGAGTCTGTGGCTCTTCCTCTTCTAATTCTTCTTCTGATGTAGAGCTTGATTATTCCTTCTTTAGTTCATACTATATATTTTCAGGTTCCGTTGGTAGGAATTCATGTTTAATAATATCCTTCCCCTCTCTAAACGCCACATATCGACTGTACACAACCTTCGTTGTTTCTGGGTTCCAAATATTATAACCTTTTAAACCATCCTTATACCTAATAAAGATGCACCTTTCAGATTTACTATCCAACTTGGTTCTTTTCGCCTTTGGAACATATACATATGCATCACAACCAAATACCCTCATATGTGAAAGAGAGGATTTCTTACTAGTCCATACCTCATGTGGAGTATTATCCTCCAACACTGATGAAAGTGATTTGTTAAATAGGTAACATGCAGTATCCACTACCTTTGCCGAAAATTCCTTCCCTAATCCAACACCACTTAGCATGTTTCTTTCCTTTTCCATAAACGTCATATTCATTCTTTTTGCAACTCTATTTTGCTGAGGTGTGTATGGAGTAGTGGTGGCCTGGGTGCAGGTGTAATGGACAATCGTTCAAATCTGGAAACAATTTCTGCAAGTTTAGGTGGAATTTCTTCTTGGATTTCACACGGAGTATCAGTCATCTACCTCCAAAGTTATCTATTATGCTAAATTGGCAGAACTACTTAATTTAGCCGAAATGACGAGTGCTTTAAAAGTCCTTTAAGCATCGCACATTACAATCGCAATATCAAAGGGTAAGGTTCATCCACTCATGAATGATGCGATGCAATATTAATCGACGATTCTCGTATCACACATTGCATTTCACAATTCCTCCAGGCTAGGGTTCATTCACTCATGAGTGTTGCGATGCGATATTAATCCGATAGCCAACAGTCAGCAGTGATCCAACGTCCAGCAGTGATATCACATGGGAATATGTGTGACCTTTATCCACCCTCACGGAGCTGATAATGTTTATAAACCCTTGGTCTATAAAACTTCGGGTCCGGGTTTGAGATTAATGTTTGATCATCTTAAGACCCGATATCCATTGGATAACAGAGGCCATTAGATCTTATGGCTCACGGGACTTCTATTAGCACACGAGTTAAAATAGTCAGGCCAAACTGGAAATTCAATAATACACATAGATACTATGGAGGGATGCAACACCTCCGGGATCGACCAATTATACACAAAAATACAAAGAGATAATTTCTGCAATTTAATATTATATGGAAAAAACAAACAGAATCAGTAAAAAATCCTTTTACAATCCTTCAGAACTTACATAAATACTATTTCATCCTAACAATCAGATCCTTAAACACTGGATCAAATTTGCCTAATCTTAAACAATATCTAGTCTGGTCGATATTCTCCTCGAGAATCTCAACTGAATCTAAACTACATGAATTAATTACAAAATCATTCAATCCCTAAATCCTAGCTCAAATCCTATCTAGAAAGCTTGTAAATCGATAGCTAAAGGATCCCACTCTGCTTGTAAATTTTTTGTATTTTTGGAATAAGTTCGAAGCCTTTTGCCTTCAAGCCTCATGCTCCTGCATCAGATTCCTGAGGACAAAATTCTTCATGGGCTCCTGTCCATGAGCTCTTCTACAGAACTTCCCAACTTCTGTAGCATGGAATCTGTCATCCAAGTAGCTTCAACAATTGGTTGATCTTTCCATTTGACCAAATACTGAAAATAATCCTGTCCTCTTGTCTCCTTCAACAATTTCTTGTCCAAAATCCTCTCTGGCTTCAATTCCTTTGTTATAGGTAACTGTTTTACTCAATCAATCTCTTATTCTCCTCGATCCTCTACTGTGTCATCTACCTGTTCCTTTTCATACCTGTATAAGTCAACAACATTAGAAATTGGAGATATTCTAATATCAGGGGCTAATTCAATTTCATATGCATTTATAGAAAATTTCCTCAAGACTCTGCATGGTCCGATTTTCTTAAACTTTAGCTTATTATACTCCCTTTTTGGAAATATTTCCTTCCTCAGGTCCAACCTCAAAATTAGCTTCTCTTTTCTTCAAATCTTCTCTGCCCTTGTATTTTATGTTGCTGTCCTGTAGTTTCTATTTTACTTGTTCATGTATTGCTTGAACTTCTGTAGAAAAATATTCTCCTTTAACACTTCTCCTTTTAGCTCTTCCCAAGTATCTGAATTCAGACACTCCCCTTGGGTGCATTCCATTGCATGCCATAGATTATATGGAATCAACTTTGCCCTATACTCCTGTTAGGAGAATCATTATATGTGTATTCTGCCTGTGCTAATACTTGATCCCACTATTTTGGATGTTCACCTGCAAGACTCTCAAAAGATTACCTAAGCTTCTATTTACAACTTCAGTCTGTCCATCAGTCTGAGGATGATAAGTAGAATTGAAACTCAATTTAGTTCCAAGCTTCTTCCACAATGTCCTCCAGAAATGTCCAACAAATCTGGTGTCTTTGTCTGAAACAATGCTCTTAGGTAACCCATGTAATCTTACAATCTCCTTAAAAAACATATTAGCAATGTGAGTAGCATCACTGGTTTTATAACATGTAATAAAATGTGCCATTTTTGAAAATATTTCAATTACTAAGTGAACTATTCAAAAATCATGAGAAATTAGTCAGTTACGACTACCTCTCATGGAAATGGTCATACGTGAATGACTTACTTAACGCAGTTGAATCCCAAAATGATATCTAATATAATGCACTGCGTAAACCCCCATACTTAAATTCAAAAAGAGTCAAGGGATCTCTACTTGTATGGTTCATGAGGCAAAATACTTGCTAAGGTTTTGCAAATGGGGTAGCAAGCTAAGTGGGCTTGATTGTGGGGAAAAACTCCATAGTTAAGCGCACTTGAGCCAGAGGAGATCTGGGATGGGTGACCTCGTGGGAATTCCTGGTTACCGGGTGCAAGCCCCGGAAGTGATGATTGATGCTATGTGATTCGTTCTCCACATTTCACTAGTTTCAATCCCACTTCTTCACCCCTGTGAGCATCACCCGATGCAATGAGTGCTAAGTGAACTATTCAAAAATCATGAGAAATTAGTCAGTTACGACTACCTCTCATGGAAATGGTCATACGTGAATGACTTACTTAACGCAGTTGAATCACAAAATGATATCTAATATAATGCACTGCGTAAACCCCCATACTTAAATTCCAAAAGAGTCAAGGGATCTCTACTTGAATGGTTCATGAGGCACAATACTTGCTACGGTTTTGCAAATGGGGTAGCAAGCTAAGTGGGCTTGATTGTGGAAAAAACTCCACAGTTAAGCGCGCTTGAGCCAGAGGAGTTCTGGGATGGGTGACCTCCTGGGAAGTCCTGGTTACCGGGTGCAAGCCCCGGAAGTGATGATTGATGCTATGTGATTCGTTCTCCACATTTCACTAGTTTCAATCCCACTTCTTCACCCCTGTGAGCATCACCCGATGCAATGAGTGCTAAGTGAACTATTCAAAAATCATGAGAAATTAGTCAGTTACGACTACCTCTCATGGAAATGGTCATACGTGAATGACTTACTTAACGCAGTTGAATCCCAAAATGATATCTAATATAATGCACTGCGTAATCCCCCATACTTAAATTCAAAAAGAGTCAAGGGATCTCTACTTGAATGGTTCATGAGGCACAATACTTGCTAAGGTTTTGCAAATGGGGTAGCAAGCTAAGTGGGCTTGATTGTGGGAAAAAAACTCCACAGTTAAGCGCGCTTGAGCCAGAGGAGTTCTGGGATGGGTGACCTCCTGGGAAGTCCTGGTTACCGGGTGCAAGCCCCGGAAGTGATGATTGATGCTATGTGATTCGTTCTCCACATTTCACTAGTTTCAATCCCACTTCTTCACCCCTGTGAGCATCACCCGATGCAATGAGTGCTAAGTGAACTATTCAAAAATCATGAGAAATTAGTCAGTTACGACTACCTCTCATGGAAATGGTCATACGTTTGAATGACTTACTTAACGCAGTTGAATCCCAAAAAATGATATCTAATATAATGCACTGCGTAATCCGCCATACTTAAAATTCAAAAAGAGTCAAGGGATCTCTACTTGAATGGTTCATGAGGCACAATACTTGCTAAGGTTTTGCAAA
>APFE030073578.1:1363-28162 GCA_000404065.3 Pinus taeda | reverse complement strand
TTGAGTACTACAATTGTCATCTCTCTGTCAGACATGACTTCCCCAAGGTCTTGAAGTTGATCTCTCATTTAAGAGAATTTCATGAAGTAGGGAGTTATTCCTTCCTTTGTTATCTTCATATTGTATAGTTAATTCCTTAAGGATATTACTTCTCTAGTTGTGGATACTGAGAATATATCTACTAGCTTATCATAAATTTCTTTGGATGTCTCAAATTTGGAGACATAAGGAATGAGAGAGTCTTTGATTGATTCTATCAGAATCCTTTGAACTCTTGTCTCATCCTTATTGTACTTGGCTAAGGCTTGAGTATGTTCCCTAGTAGGGATAGTGATAACCCCTTTGACATGCTCTAGGAGTTCATTCTCCTTGAGTAGTAGATCAATCCTCTTCTTCCATGCAAGAAAGTTATTGGTGCCTACCAATTTATTGCTTTCCTTGCAAAAATACATTGATGTATATTCAGAAGGGGACATGTACATACTTGATATATTTTGAGATGTAATGGAATTGCTTCCTCCTTGAAGGCTTGGTGGCTTGTCTTCCTTGGATCTTGATGCTCTTCAATTTTCCCTCTTGCTTGATGATGATATTTGCTTGATGACTTGTAGCTTTCTCCAATTTTCTCTTCTTTGTAGGTGCCTTTATGTAAGACTCTTCTTCTAGGTTTGTAGACATCCTTGGTGAATGATGGATTATAGACCCTTCTTTACCTTAAAGTGATTGAGACTTCTAGGCTTAATGCTTCAACTTTTTAGATGCTTCCTCTTAATGAGTGTTCTTGTGTTTCCCTTTCCTTGATGTGTCACCTTAGCTCTGATACCATGTTAGAGAATCTAAGGCAAAGTAGTGTTGTGATGATTCTCCATGATTTGGGAACAATTTGTAAAGTATTTTTACTTTTATTGTTAGCTTATTATTCTTCTCTTCTTATTAGTGCATATGTGTGTGCTCCATCAAACTGCTGCTCTCTTCCAGGGACAAACCCTCTCCACTCTTGCGAGGAAAACCCTTTGTAATATTTCTCTTATTGAGGCTTCTTATTTGAATAACTGGCAAAACCTAGGCCCTTGACTAGGAAATCCTCCAAGCATAAATCAAATCCTCCCTCTTTCTGCACTGTCACTTTTGGCACATGGACCTCTGTCTTCTGACACTTCTTCTCCTTAGTAATTCGTCCTTTTCTGCTGCTTGTCTAAGTTAGGAAACCCTAGAATCTTAGGGCTTCTCTACTTCACTATAAGGAGGACCTTTTTTGCTTTTCTTGGAGACCTTGTAGACTTTGTTCTACATCTAAATGAGGTCTCTTAATATGATTCCTTCATCTACTGTCTAATCTGCAATAGTCTACTTTTGAAATCTTCACACATGTGGACAGAAACCCTAGAACAATCCTCCTTTCTTCACTTTCTTTTCCTTCCTTCTTCATTGGGTGGGGAGGCTTAATAGATCTTGTGTATTAGCCCAAAAGGAATATATTTTATATTATGATTTCCTTTTGTAATTTGCTGTAGACAGGTCCTTTCTTCCTCGCATGTGTGGCTGTTGATGCCCTACAAACATCCCTACACCTTCATTGTTTTTGTCCTTGTCTTGCTTCTCTTGTAGACTTCTTATCTTGACTTTCTTGTCTCCCTTTCTTTGTGGATTTTAGAGCTTGTATTCCACGTTGAATGAGGAGTGGAAAACCTCTATAAATAGAGGTTTGTCCCTCCTCTTCCATCCGACATGATTGTCCTAAAAGCCGACTTGACAGTTTGTTTCAAAAATCATTTTTATTCACTGTTTTGCTGCTTGTAGCTTTGTTGGTGCTAGGAGAGGATTTGGCCATGCTTGGAGGTGTTCCCATGACCTTGTATGATGACTTACATGATGTAACATGCCCTCAAATGGTCTTATCATAATTACATTTTGACTTTGACTCTCTAGAAGCACTTCAAAATGTGCTTGACCTATTTTCAATGAGCAAGAAACTCATTGACAAATAATACAAAAATAATTTCTCTTTTCTTGAATAAGTACAAATATCAAAATTACATTTATGAAGACTTAGCCTAGTTACATTTCCTTCAACAATATTTACGGTCTACAGCCCGCAGAAGTGACAGTAAGCAATCTGACGCAAGTCGTATCCGAATACAAAATAATTAACATAATTACTATAATATTCACAATTTAATTGAAAGAAAACAATCGATGTTAATCCTGAATCACATATTGACATCAAAAAGAAAAAAAGGTGTTGTGTATCAAGACCACGAATTTGCTCGGAAAGTTATTTTTTGCTAGAACCAAGTTATTTAAAGAAAAACTAACCATAGGACCACTTAAATAGTTTTTGATGGTGAGAATGAATTCAACACCATCAAAAACCTCTATGGCACCAAAAAAACCTGATTTTTGACAGTTGCAACCCATATTTCCCGAATTTTCTTCCAGATTTTGATCAAAACCTAGCAAAAACTTCCACTAATTTCTAGGAAACATTAGGGCCTCATTAGACTACTCTAAAAAAATAGCACACAAATGAATATTACGACTTATTGGGTATCATAATGATATAATTGAAAATCCTTATGCTGGCATGGATTGGTATGTATTTCATAAGTGGCACATGTATGCTATCTTTTTTGAATTAAATTAAAAAAGATTTCATGCACTTTCCACACCTAAGGGTATCAATGTGGATCTTCAAATATTAATGATAAAGCCAATGTAATAGTTTTCTATCGAAAATGGAAAATCTTGTGAAACTACCATAGATATAAAAAATTAGCAAACTGAAGAAACCTAACAAAATAACTGATAAATCAACAAAATAGAAAAATATGCAATTGCAACAAAGAAAGTAGTTCAACAATCACACTAGGAGTAGATAAAACCATGTTATTAATTCAGAGAAAAGTTAAAGGAATGGCTACAACGAAGAAGAGCTTATATTTTTTTACTGATGTGCTATTATCCAATTGCACTAGGATCTCCGAAGAGAAGCCCTACGATTACAAGGATGCCTTACTCGACCATAATGCTTTCTGTCGGCAATATGAGCAAATGATGCCCTGGCAATGCACCATAAATCTTGTCAGGTGAAAAAATGAACATTTTCATCAATGATTATATCATATTCCCATATTCTCGTCACATAACATTATAATAAAAAAAATGAACAATTTGGTCAATGATCCATTAGTACATAACATTATAATCGACAAAATGAAAAATTTGGTCAATTATCCATCATATTGATTAAATGCAAGAAAGTTTACGAAATTGAACCTTATTAATGATGAATAGTTTTTATGTTCTTTAAAATGAAATAGTGATGTTTCTTATTTAATGTTTATTAAAGTAATTATTGCAACAAATTAATGTTGCTTATTTAAAATAAAATAGTAATGTTTTTTATTTAATGTTTCTTAGACTTTATGTATCCCAATGAAACCTCTTTTCACATTGAAATATATTCGCAAGAAAATTTCTGCCTACACAGAAATGTCAACAAACACCTCTTGCAGACCAAATGTGGTTTCTGCACTCCAGCATGATCAAATTCTTTTGCACTTAAGACTTTGCTAAAATATTGATTAAATATTGTGCTCTTTGCACAATGAAAGCTTTGTTTATGGTTATCTTTATGTAAATAGGCATATGTGTAGAGATGCAGAGGAAATCTATTGTGCGGAGGAAGCTTTAAAGATTTCATCATGCAAGCTTCTGCACTCTGCACAATCAGATACCTTTTGCATAATTCATGCATGCTTGCACTCATAAACAAGTCTTTTAATGACAAAATTTACAAAATATACTTTTGTTCATGTCAACACCTATAAACAATGTCAGTCCCCACTACTATGTTATTAGCTCACATTATGAGGAACTACGAAAGTGTAAACAATAGTGATTTTTCTACACCTCCGCATAATCGACCCTATTTGTGCTAAAGACTCTGCTAATTAACTTATTAAAGGATGTGTTGTTATAATGAAAGATCTCCACTTCCATAAGTTTTTTCTTTCCACACAGTTCTTCGACATTATTTTTATTATTAGATATTATTGGTAATATTTAATTCTAAATATTGCCAAATAATTTATTAAAAATTCTATCGAGTGCAAACAAAACTCTGTTGCATGAAATCTGTCTAAAGTATGAAAACTGAATCAAATCTTTTATTGTAGAAAACACAAACTAGAAAAGCCTTACCTTAATCAATCTATATATTAAGCAAATTTGTATATCACCTTCATTCTCTCACACACATATAGTTTTACATGTATCCCTAATTCAACATAGCTAAATCTATAAAAGTTCGAAATGAAAAATATTTAAAATTAACCTTCCATCTCCTCCCCTGTTCTCGTGCACATTACCCAACTTTTGTATAGTAAAACATTTGCACAAGGAAAGCTTCAGAAAACAAAACGTAGTAATATTAATTCAAACTTTTGTTCATACTTAAATTGATTACGTGTCAATAGCATAAATTTCCTTCAACACCATCACTTTCTCACCCATACACCATCCTCTACAAGTCTTTCATAGAGTGAACATTTACATTGTGCGGATGAAAATCCAACGTAAATGGCAAAGCTAAAGGCTTAAAATCAAGGAAAGTTAGATTGACGATATATTTAAATTGCTAGAGCAACTATGCAAACACATAGTTAGGGACTCGAACTGTAATTCACCAAGTTTATTAGCAAGTGTAACATAGGTGAAGTTTATGGAGTGCGATTCTGGAGTTATAGAGCAAGAGCTTATTACTTCTTTAGCTAGAATAGTCGGTGCTTTAAAATTTCTCATTGATTTGGTCTCAAAGCATACTGAAATGATTCAATTTGAAGCACTGGTGCATTTTGACCTTCTAAATTAGAAAATGCAATATTGTAATTGAAAATGAAGCAACTACAATTGGCAAAAAAAACGTTGAGTTTTTGTCTAGATAATTTGGCTCATGCAGAGGATGTCAATGTTGAGGAGGATGCTAATGAAATAGATAATGATATCATGGCCATTGATCGAGGTTCCCCCAAGTTATTAGCTTGAGCCAAAAGTTAATGAAGCCCAAGTCGCTTCTGATATCAAAGATATGTAGTAATTTACATAGTTGTTAGTTTATTTTTTCTTGTTAATAAAGAAAATCAATTTACAATAGCTTTTATAGCTCAATTGTGAACTGTGTCAATCCTTCTTTGAGTTTTTGAACATTAAAAAAGAAATTTTAGCTGAATTCAAAATAATAGAATTATTTTTCATGCATTACATTTATTTTATTTTTCGATTTATTTCATTGTCACAATTGTCTATTTTTCTTTCCGGCCAACATAAGTAATTTTTTTTTTTGGAAAATCGACATACATATCCCACATTCCAAACAATCAAAGCTCCACAAAATGAAACATAATAATAATAGTAAGATATTAATATTAATTTCCCTATGCACCCCTCGTTCTCCCAAAAATACCCTGTCCTAATTTTGTCCTTGCCGAATAAAGTGTTGGCCTGTTGGGGCCTGACCTAGGTTCAGAGTTAATTAACCAAACAAATCCCCGTACTATTAGCCCTTTCGGCAATAGTCTGTGAAGCGTGGATTGAGGTCTCACCCGAAGTAGTATGGGAGGGTGCTAGAACCAGGTTTTCGCACCCTTGAGATGTCTGAGAGGTAAGACTAGTCCTCTGTTTGTTCCTGCGCGTAGGTTGCTTCGCACACTTCTCGTCCCACGTGGCCTGATATACTGCCTTCGTGCAACCCTAACCCGGGGTTGTGCCATGCTCTGCGCTATTTACCCGTGATCTTACTTATCTTCCAATGTTAATTAATTACCTTTGCCTACTTGAATGCCTTAAGTTATAATTAGAAATACAAAACATTCGTACAGGTTCGCGCAATAAATAAACAATATACTTGCAAATTATATCCAATCATGCATTAAACCGGGAAAATATACATAGAATTGTTGTAAAACTTCTCTTTATTGATTCTTCCAATGGTTACAGATTCGACCTGCCTTACGCACTCAGCTGTAGGGGTCCGCGCACTCAGTTGCAGACTACTAGGCCTCTGTGCACTCAACTGCAAAGCCTTCTCCTACTCTACGACCCATAAACACACTTTACACTTCAATTCAATCACTTAGACTTCTCATGCTTTCCTTCCATTCATTAGTTTTCTAGTTATCTTTTCCACTTAGAGCCTCGCTCTATTTATAAAATCCCATGGTTCGCGGACCATGGGTAGGTCTATCAAGCCAACATTACATTACAAAAACTAGGGTGGACAACCCTGTGACTCTATTATACTTTCGCGCTCTGTGCCCGCAATTTGCGGAGCTTTTGCAAAAAGATTCGGTCAAAACTTGGGCTTTAAGCCCCAAAACATGCCTTGGGGGGATTCCATGCCCAACAGGCCCCTAACAAAAACATCGTGACTCACCCTTGAGTCACTCTGTCAGTGGGGAGATCTTTGCATGGAGTCCCTCCAAATGTTCTCGAATTGTGAAAAGGTTAGCAGCGCACTGAGCTGCTGCTTATTGGATCTGCTGCATACATTGTTTCGATACCTTTGTGTTAGAAGTGCTTCTCTACATCAGTACGTACATCCCATGCATGTGTGCGAGCTTGCCTTCAATTTTTGCTGTGATGGTGAAGGCCTCATTGATCCAAGGCTGAATGCGTGCCTTCAGGACTGCTTCCTTGTGTTGTGACATGTCCACCTGCTCTTTCAGCGCTTTAGCCTATTGCATCCGCATGAGCCTCTAAGTGAGGGCCACTATTTGTGCAATTCCTTTGACACTGTCATACTATTGTTGGAGTTCTCATGTCTCTACCTCTAAGCACTGGATGTTGGGGTCCTCCTGTAGATTTGTGAGGACCTCAAATGATTCTTTCAACATGCTGGTGTAGTCTCGCACTACATTGCCAATCTCATCTAGTCCCATTGTGATAGCACTAGCGCGTTGTTCCCTGACTTCCGGAGGGGTGGATGGCTGCGCCTTTAACCGCAGCTCAGTGATCTGAAGGTTCAGCTCCAGCAGAACCTTTGCCATTTCCTCCTGTGCCTCACACACCCCTATTGCTAACCTATGGATGCACGCCTCCGCTGGTATGCTTGCTGGGACGGCCAGTTCCGAGACACTTTGGTAAGCTTCGTTTATTACCTGTACCAGCTGTTGATTCTGCGATACCACTTCGTTGCACTGCAAGCTCAATTGTTCTATATTGATTTTCTTCTCACTGAGGACTTGCAGTGCACGGCGCTCCTTGGCTCGCACCTCTACAGTTATCCCATCCTGCAAAACATATAGGGTCTCTCACAGGAGTGCAGCCATATTGATATTGAGACCCTTAAGCACGCTAACCATAGGCCTATCGACCTCGTTTGTTGTCACTCGTGCCCCTTCTGGCAACACTATGGTATTCTTCATTCACGCACGCAACGTCTATTCTGCTATTGTTGTTCTGACTACGAGGCTGGTCGAAAGGGTCCAACTCGAGGAGGACGCACTTGTAATTCCTACAACTGTGCTCTGAGGGCCCCCAACACAATCTGGTTCTCCTGCATGAAATTTTGGAGGGCCTTAGAGGTGACATCGCACACTGTCTTGCTCATGTTGTGCAGATTACCCTTAGTTAGGGTGATCGGGTCAAAAGACAACTTCAATGCCTTGACCTTCTTGCGCGACCCTGTCTGCTTAGTTGGGTGCTAGTGCTTCAACTATGTGGATGCAGTTTGTGGGTCCACGCCTCCCTCTTCTTCCTTTGCTTCCTGCCCAAGCGAAGGCGACGTTTGGCCCTCACGCACCTTTGTGACTGCCTCCTTTGTTGTTGCTACTACTGCTGTTGCGGAATTCTGCTGCCGCTGCCTCCTTCCTTCTCTTTTCTACCAACTGTGCGATGCGTAGATTGTGTTATCACCTAGAACTGCAGTCACATGTACATAATGTTGTCCAAAAAATTTCATTGTCAAAAATGGGTGTCAAATGGTTGTTGTCCTATGTTTGTTACTTAGGGATCATGTTTTAGAAAGATATTGCTGTGAATCATTTTCAAATACCGTTAGTCATCCTCCATCATGATTGTATAAGGCATGTCGTATCTTGTTTACGTCACTGGTCCTTTTCGCATTTCCGCAGCGCAGTTTTATTGGCTGATTTTGCAGCGCAATGATATTTTAGCTTTTTCGCAGCGTGTCAGTAACCAGCCATTTCGTAGCGCATTTTGTTAATTTATAACTATCTGCGCTACGAAATTGCGGATTCGGGGATTTTGCAGCACAGATTCTTGAAATGTCATGTCTGGGGGGATGAGTCATTGTGTCCGTCCATTTATTGTCAGTTGGCATCCTTTCCAAGCGATTATGAGCCATCATTCCACCAATAGGTTTATAGCCATGCACATAAAAATCATTCAAACGGTTTTGTAATGCATGGTAATGTTATGATGTTTGTTAATGATGCATGAACTGACCCGTTTGTATGATAAGACTGTTAAATTGCAAAGGAGCCCGAGTTTCTTCTTTAAAAGAACGTGAATTGCAAGCGAGCCTGCGTTCCAAAATTTGAATTTGCCATTTGAGTTGAAGCTGGTGGTGTTTCTCTGTGCGAAAGATTTCAAAGCGAAATGGAGAAAAAGGGGCATCGGTCTGGAAGATGCCAAAGAACAGAACCTGAGGGATTGGATCTTGCATTAAGAGATGAAGGTGTAAGAAAAGCTTTTAAGGATGCTGGTTGCTGGAGATTTTGTGAGAAGTTGCAGGGTGGGCATGCTGAGGTAAAAAAGCATTTGCCTTGAATTTTACAGGTTTAAATTCTAAAGTGTCTATGTTAGAATTCCCAGTATCTCCAGAGGCTATTGCTAATGTGACTAAGATTCTGAGAGGAGGGCAGGAGTAGTTTAAAAACTTCAAATTTGATATGAACCCCTACAAGGAATTCTTGAAGGAGCCTTATGTGAATGAAGATCTTACAAAGGCTGTGCCAAGAAATTATGTGAAGGAACACTATGCACTTCTCCTTACATGTATTCAAAAGTATTTAACATGTGAAGGGAGATATAATAAAGTTTATTCCTATCATTTTAAGCTGTTGCTGCATTTTATAGGCAAAGCATCTATAGATATCCCATTCTACTTGTTTCGTAGCCTCAGCAAGATGTGTGATAAAATTCAATTGAAGAAGGATAATTGTGAGACATCATTGTTTCATCATGGTTTAGTGAAACTGTTAGTGTTGGATGGTCTGCAGAAAATTGGTAAGGATTGGAATTCCTTTATCTTTATGGCTGGCTTTCAGAGTAAGACAGCCCTCACCCCAGTGCCTGTTAGGGAAAGAGAAGAGTCAATTGAGGAACCTACTCTTGCTGAGCTTAGAAAGGAGGTAAAAGATAAGAATAAGACCAAGACCAAATTGAAGAAATCAATGAAGCCATTAGTTATCAAAGAGCCACCTCAACCATCATCAAAAGAGAAGGTCAAGCACAAGAAAGATGCACCTGAATCAAGTGGGGCTGAAAAGGTATCAAGAGTAAGGACAAGGAGTCAAATGATCAAGGAAAAAGGCAAAGCAGTGGCTGTTGAGGAAAGCCCGGTATCAAAGGCCAAGCTTGAATGATTTGCTAGAAGCTATTGAGTTTGATCAAGCTGGGCCAAAACACAGCAAACCAATGCACATTGACTTGACACAGTCAACACTGGAAAGCACCAAGAAATCTAAAGCTGCAAAAAGACTAAGGTTTAACGAGCCAGAGGATGAGTTTATTTTCAAACCAAGGAGACCCCTCACCAGAAATCAAATAAAGGAAGCTGAACAACTGCCCAAAACAGAGGAGGCAGAGAAAATAAAGAAAAAACCTTTTATAAGAAAGCAAGCAAGAGAAATTGAGAAACAATCCAGAACAGAGGAAGCAAAAGAAATCAAGAAAAAAGGTTCAAATAAAAAAATCATCATTTCTCAAGAAGGAAATACTACATCTACAAAGGACCAGTGGGAGGCAACTAAAAGAGAAATGACTGAGATGGAGAGGGCCATAGCTGAAATCGCAGCCATGGAAAAGGATGTTGCAAAATTGAAAGCACAGCTAAATAAATTAGCTGCTAAATGAAATTTCTGATTCTGAGTAAGGTGCTGTTCCAAAGTTTTGTTAAATTTTGCTTAAGTTCATTATTTTGAAGGCATGTAAGCACGGCTATATAAATCCAAGGTAAAAAGGAATTTTGAAACCAGGTGGCAGAGCAGTTAAAGTCACAGAGAAAATTGAAATTGTTTAAAAACAGTTTCGCAGTTTCGCAGCGCGCTGCGAAACTGCTGTAGGTGTTGTTTTAAAAACATGGGCAAACAGTTGATGAAATATTCAAAAATTTGCAAAGAAAACACCTAGGTGACATGGAAGGGATTGAAGGAAGTTGCCACAGCCATTCAATATATGCCAGGTGTACCTTTAGTAAAAGGTAAAATGTTTTGAGCTAAGTTTTGGAAATTTTGATTATAAAGACACTTTATTCACGATGATTAGGGTTTGAAAGGAGCTGCATACGGAAAATTTTGGTTGGCACACCTGTACAGCAAAGAAGCTTCCAGCATATCAGGAACGTGGTAATGCCATATATTATCCGGTTATTAAAGAATTAAAAGACTTACTGCTGCATACTCGGTGATGCTAGATAATGGAGGACCAGAACCGAAGTTTTAGGGATATTTACAGCGAGCATGGAGCAGATCAAGGTTACTAGTATCCAAGGCCAACATGGACATTAATTGAATCATCTCATGCCATCTCAGCCCAACGAAAATGAGGCCAAGGGTCAAAGCTACAAGGAGGAGACAATTCATGAGAAAGATAGAGTTAGAGTTACAACCAAATTAGAACTCTTTAGAGCTTCTGTTAGTAGTTAATGTATTAAATAAGTTTGTTGGAAACAGATAGGTGTCATTAGTAGCAGTCATCGAGCTCCCCTCATGCTGGAGGAGGAAGCTCCAGGTAGTTAGACTCTTGTTTCTATATATAGCTGAAACATCTATGTAATCAGGGTTGGACATTTTTAGAAACAAAGTATTGCTTTGGCTTGTGTAAAAACTCAATTTGGTAATATGATTTGCTATTTATCTTCTTAGGATTCTTACAGTGTTTGAAATGCTCAAGATATGTGGTTTTGTCTCATCTTTAATGCTTTTTACAGTTGTATAAATACACAATCACTCAGAATTCACTTATGCTGCTCTGACTTCTTGTGTGTATTTGTAAACTGAGGTTTCTATGGTATGATGTTTTGAGTATTTAAACATTGCTGCCCTGACTTCTATGCATGAACAGTGTTATATTTTATTGAATAGAATCAACCCCATAAACCCAATGGAAGTATTTGCAATGTCTGTCCAGCCAGCCTGTTTATTTAATTTGCTTTTCTAGAGTTAGCCCTCTTATCAACAAATAAAAATCAATATTTTTCTTAGAGAGAGCCCTCTCGGGCTAGGGAGGCTAATCCTTAGTCCAAAGATTGGTTTGAAACAGTTACACAGAGTCTATCTGATTAGCAGCCCCTTCAAAGACTGATTTTGTGATAACAGATTGTACTGAGTACTTTGAGGGCCATTGACATTACTGGTGTTTCCTCTCACACTTGTTAACAATTTACATCATTGACTGGTAATCAAGTGGTTTCTACCATGTTCGACTTCGACACATTCATTCACATGGATAGAATCGTACTAGTTCAGGAAGCATAAATGAAGAGCTTGGATCTAGTTTCCACCATCCAGGCTGCGAGGAATTTTTTTATTCATTATAAAGTGGACTATTCATAAACAGATGGTTGCGCCCATACTGTGTCTACATATGTATATACTTGTGATGTATTACAAAATCATTCCTGTATCAGATCAGTTTAGATAGTTTCTAGTCAGTTTTGATCTGAGTATGGGAATGCCTACCTCAACGATGATATGTTCATATATATATATTGCATTGAATTTTTTTACAGGTTCCGACCGGGGTATCCACAAGAAGATCCTTGAAATGATAAAGTACTTCACTCTTCTTAGATGATAAAAATCATCCTCATCTATTACAGACTTCGCACTTTAGGGGGCAATTTATTGCACAAAAATTGTCACTTTGAATTTCTGCAATCAATATGAGTCTATCACCACTCATACATACCTCCTTTGCAAGTCTTAAACCTCAGCTCTGCATATCAAACTTTGAAAATAAGAGAAATTCCTTAAAAATATCTAAAACTTTGGTTTCGCACTTTCTTTTAGCATTACCTGCGGTACCGCACCCATTGGTCATGTCCCCTGCGCATCTGACCGCTCTGTATTTGAATTTATGGGTGCGAACCCCTGTAAAATTTAAAAAGGCGCAAGTTTATTCTTAAAAACTCACTTTGAGTCAATTTTGGAAGCTTCTAGAGGGAATCTTACACTGGCAAGTTCGCTCCTTGAGGGTTCATGCATCCTATTCCTTAAGGAGCTAACCCCTTGATGTGAGGAGCTTATCCCCTTGAAGGAGGACTCTATCCCTTCAATGGTGGACCTGTAACCTCCTTTCCTTGCACTATAAAATGAAGCTTTAGGCTAATTACTGGGGAGGTTGAAAGCTGAATATTTTTTAGGGTAAATGCTGTTGGAACTTAGTCTTCCTAATTGAGCTTTTGAGAGGAGAGATTACATACCTTTTGATCTCATTTGGAAGAGAGTGAAGCTTGTCAAAGTAGAGGAGATTCCTGCTTGGACCCTGGGAAGAGCTTGTATAGCATCAAGGCACCAAGGTTGTAAAGTTCTTCTTTTTCAAAGTTAATACAATCAAGTTTATTTTTCTCAATGAGTTGTGTTTAATGGTTTATTTCATAGACTCCTTGATCACTATGATGAACATGATTTATTATATTATCTATGCAAGTGTTCTTTGATGTGTGCTTGTTTGTGTCTGTAGGTTATTAAAAGGAAACTCTTTGAAGCTGTTAGAGCAAGGCTGCCACAAACTAGCGTTGGACTTAAGGTAGGGTCTAAAACACCTCTTAGTTTTTATTAATGAATCGTAATATGTTTAGAGAAAAGTAGATTTGCTTGTCTTGTTTGTTGCTAGATATCAATTGATATTAGGGAGATCGGTCTTGTCTACAAGAACGATTTATCCGCTTAACAAAGGGGTGAACTCCTTTATCAGCTTTGTGTTATGATTTTGATATGTTTTACTTCTCTAAATTTTACTTGTTATATATGTTTTTTAAACAACTGATTAACCTCATAAATTGCTCATAAAATAAACTCAATACTTGACACATAAATCCTCACATTTTGGTTAATTTGAAACTATCCTAAACACATTTTAAATTACTGATGAGGGAGATTGCATAGAATTAACAAGTTTTCCCAACATTTCAGATCAAGTTGGTATCAGAGCACTTGTTGGCTCATTTTGACCCTGAGATGGTTTACTAAGGTCAACTAGAAAATTAGCTATTAGTTTTGTATTTTTGTAAAGAGAATTTAACTATGTGCAATTTTATGTATGTACACTAAAGAAGGGAGATGCTTCCTTGTTGAGAAACTTTTTGAAGCTTTGTGAAGCTTTTTGATGCATTGCAAGTGTGATGGTAGCTTCAACCAATGATGTTTCTAATACATCTTCCTTAGCAAGACTCTTTGATTTAGAGATGGTGCAAGAGCTTATCATCATGAGAGATATGGTGGAAGAGATGACTGAATATAGGAAGGAGAACACTATACTTCAAGAGAATTTGATGGCCATGAAGGAGGAGAAACAAGAGCTTCTTGAAAAGATGCATGAGATGGAGATTAAACTCCATGATGCCAAGGAAACCCTAGCCAAGTATGTGCATGAAAATGAGGCATGCAATTCAATTTTATCTTCAATTTCCTCTCAAAATGAATGTTTTGGTGCTTTTTAAAGACACACTAGAGGAATGGGGTCCAAATTATCGATGAAGGTAAAGGGTTAGGCAAACATGCACAAGGCATAGTTGAGCCAATTGTTGTTAAGGAAAGGCCTAGGTATTTGGGTCTTGGTTATGGACAACATGATGGAGAATGCTCCAAATCCAAAGAGGCACATGAAGGTGTTCCAAGAAGTCCTTTCATTACATGTTCATTACCTCAATCTTGTGAAGTTTGTGTTCATGAGGAATGCAAAATTTCTATAACCACTTTGCAAGAAGATGCTCATAAGCATGAAACTAGTGGAAATGGCAAACAAGAGGATGTTGAAATCTCTAAGGTCATTGAAACCATTGTTGATATTCTAAAGAGAGCCACTACCTCATCAAATTCACCTCCTCAAGAAGGTGACAAAGGTGAATATGAAAGATATAAATCTGCCTTTAATCAAGTTTCTTTTGATTATGATAAACATGGTAAATCTTCACATAAGATTTGGAGAAAATTTACATATTCCTTTTGTGGTTTGAATAACCATATTGTTTCAAGGTGTTGGAAGAGGATAGCAATACACAGGAAACTTTCAAAACAAAAGAGATAGAAAGGAAAAGGTCCATTGGATAATGGAAACCATGTTGAAAACAAGATGCAATTATTTTGCACTCATTTCCATAAGCAGGGTCATCTTGTAGACAAGTGTTGGACTTTTCATTGAACAAGTCATCTTTCAACATGGTTTCCATTATCCAATGGACCTTTGAAGAAGTGGAGAGAGATTTTGGCAAGAATGGAAAAGAGGATTCCATAGTTGATGTGGGTCAGGATGATACACATGATGAAGTGCAGCTAAAAGAAGCGCCATTGAAATGGTTTGGAAAGAGATGGTTATATTTATTAACCAGTTAAGGCCTTGCATTTCTTTTGATAATTGATGCAAATCTTGCCTTATTGATGTGTTTCCTTGTTATTTGGATGCATTTATTTTCTCCTGAAAGTATGTTGCATATTGCATGAAGAAAGATGTTGGAAAAGTAGAGTTATGTTGACTCACTTAGATGTAGCAAAGATGGCAATTTGCAACTACAAATTTGCATGCATGTTGCATTCTTGAACTTGCATGTTTATGCCAAGAAGGTGTTCGAAAGTGGAGTATGTTGACTCACTTTATTGCAGCAAATTTGGTCATTTCATCTCTTTAAGTACTCGTACATACCAATGGGATTCTTATACTTGTGATTATACTTATGAGAGAGTTGAGAATTGTTATACATACATGAGCGTTTGTGTATGTGAACAGTGGAAGTTTTAATAGTTTCATTGTGCTTGAACATGCATGAGTGATTGACTTGTGTTGGTTGATTGCTTTGTTAACATGTATGTTGTCAACTTGTGAATGTGATCATTTGCACATGCATGAGTGTCAGCTTGTGTGGTCTATTGATTGTTACATGTATGTTATATCATCTTGGAAGAGTTTATTTTGTCTCCAAAGATGAAAGGGAGATGTGACGAATTGTTTCAAGAGAATGTGGAATTCTTGTTGTAAATCGTCAAGTTATTGTACATGCTTTTGCTTGACTTGAAAGTCAAGTGTTTGAAGAAGCATGTTTTGTCGATGGTTTATACACCAAGATATAAGATTACATGGCGATGTTCACATGATGTGAGATTTGTTGCTTTGAAGAAGCAAAAAGAAGAGGTCGTCAAGTGATATTCTTGCATGAGTTTTTTTCAAGGTTAATGGTGTTTCTTGTGACAAGATGTTGCAGGATTTTGGAAGGTCCACGCTTGAGAAAGAGGCTCATGATTAGACTTCATTCTCAAATCATGACATGAGCAACATGTTAATACTGGAGGATGATGGAATCAAGAAGCGAAAGTGGACAAAATGCCAAAAAAAAAATACAGCCCTTGCAAAACATCAAATAGTCTACAATGTCATTTGATGTGTTGACACAAAGAAGTGAAAGAGATGGCCAATGAATTCTTCCATGTGTGGAATTTGGAACCGTGGAGGTAAAATAATGGTCATTTCTTTTCTTGTTATTACTGATATCGGAACTCATTGTTGTAGTTAACTCAGATGGGCTTAACTTGGAAAAGTGGTTTCCAAGGAGAAGCTTGCATCGAATGTATGTGTTGCAAAGGAGGAACACAATTCTCATTGGGAAGGCCATCGGTCAGGTTTCCAAGCACCAAGGGATCGCTTTGGTATAGTAGGGTGCTTAATCAGCAAGCATCCAACAAGTGTTTGATTGGGTCAGTAGCAAAAGGAGAACATTGGTTGAAGTGTTAAGCCATTTGCAAGGCAAGGCATGTCAATGAACCCAAGTGGTTGTCATGGAGATTTTTCCAAGTAGAATCGATTGATAGAACTTGGGAAGGAAAAGAGTATTCATCTCTCATCATATAACCAACTTTTTTTGGTCCAAAATCCTGTCGGTGGGAAGGAGTGTTTGGCATCTGGATTAGGGGCAAAAATTCGCTCAAAAATAAAAGTGCTCAGAAATCCTCAAAACCTGAAATAAGCGTTTGTCTTGATGATACAATCCCAACGCAACTCGTTTCACTCAAAAAAGAGTTCGTATGAGAAAGTTAGATCCTACTGTTCATTTTGTCAAACTGGCAAATTTTGGGTACAAGCTAACTGGGATGCTGACTAGGCATCCGTATAGCCCAGTCAGCAAAAATAATATTCCATGGAATATTCCCACGGGTGGCTCAATTGGGTCATGACAAGTGTTGGCATCGAATTTTTCTAGAGAATTTTTGGTGGACCAATGAGAGGCTGACATGTGGCAAGCCCGAAGGCCGTCGCGTGCCCTCTCAAAGGTCAGGTAAAATGTTGTTTTGGCAAGTCAGGGAATCGAACTCGTGACCTCTCCCACACAAGCCCAATGCGTTACTATTATGCCATACACATTTCACTTAACAATCAATGGCCGCATATTTCATGACATAAACCGTGGAGGTTGGGCTAGGTAACAACTAGCATGTGACAACCTCGAAACCTTAATTGCTAGCATTAAGTGTTAACCACGCCATTAACACACTAAGTGGGTTTAGCATTAATTAACCCATGATTAATCGTTAATTAATTTTAGGATTAACTTGGAGGAATTTTGGCAAGTCCTATTAATTCGGAAATTCCTCCATTTTTGGCGGGGTTAACTGGAGTTTCTCCAAATTTGGTGGAGTTTTCCTAGGGAAAACTGAAGAGACAATAACTTCTTCAATTTTTTACCAATTTTGGCTCAGAAAGAGTCATTCTTAGATGATTTGGATTCTTTGAACACAATGGAATAGGTTGCAGAGGTAGAAAGGCAATTTTGTACGTGATTTTGCTACGTTGAAAAGGAAGCCTAGGGCCACCAGGAGAGGAGGTCAAGCCTAGATCAGCGAAAGTCCAATTGCAGAGCTTGGAAAGTCATTTTTGGGGTTTTTTGGTCTTATGAATCCAATGGAGTAGGTTTCAAATCCATTGGAGCATTGCAGGTGCATGTAATCATAGAATTTACCATTAATCCAAAGAGGGCCTAGCCATTGAAGCAGGTCCAAGGAGATGTATCCCAGGAGGGGTGAACTCCTTTATCAGCTTTTTGTTATGAGTTTACTGTGTTTTACTTCTCTGCATTTTACTTGTTGCATATACTCTTTAAACATCTAATTAACCTCATAAATTGCTCATAAAATAAACTTAATACTTGACACATAAATCCTCACATTTTGGTTAATTTGAGATGATCCTAGACACATTTTAAATTACTCATAAGGGAGCTTGCATAGAATTAACAATTTTTCCCAACATTTCAAATCATGGGGACTAGCATACAAACTTCCTTTATCTGGGTTCTTAGAGCACAAGGCAACCCTGAAATGGTTGCCCCATGAAGTGCCTATCTTACAACTGCAGGGGTTTGGCCAGCCTAGACAAAAAATTGGCCCTCTGGAAACTATTTGAATCTGAGAGGATAGATGTATTATTCCTACAAGAGACATTAGGAGAGGTTGATTCCATCAACACCTTACTAACATCCATTCTACCTGGATTGACCTTTCATACCCTTGACGTGAGAGGTTGCAATAGAACTATTAAGATTGAAAACATTTGGATATGTGAAGGTGTATTGGGTGCAGACATCACATCTATTGAACTAGATTCCCCACTTCGCCTGATATATATATATATATGGAACCAATCATAATTGTGTAGGCTTCTAGGATAAATTAATGACTTCCTCAATTATGGATAAGGACAATATCATGATTGGCAGAGCCCTGAACTTCTCACTAGGACATGCTAAGTCATGGGGCTCACGAACACAGACTGACCCCCTGACTGAATATTTTGAGCACCTATTGGATTCACACAGTCTCGCGAATAGAGACATGGCCAAAATTCAGCCTACTTGGCGCAATAGGAGAATTGGTGAGGATGCATTGGCCCGAAGATTGGACCGATTTATCATTAAAGTGCCACTAGTGGATAGTTTGGATAGAATTAGATAATGGGTGGGATATGGGGGTATTTATGATCATTTCCCATTTTTTTTTGAAGTCATGAACTCCAATTGTAAACCAAACAATACTTTTAAATTCAAATTGGCCTGGATTGAGGGGGTTGAATTTCATAATATTGTAAAGGAACCTTGGATCCACTGTGGCCAAGATATCAACTCTTCATCGATCGCAGTCATATCTAGCAATTTGTCTCAGATCAAGCATAGGAGCATATTATGGGCAAAAGGAAAAAATATAAGAGATGACGCTACACTACTAAAAATTGAAGTTTAAATTGACGAGATGGAGGACACAAACAATTCAGGTTATATACCCATTGAAAGGAAGAATCAACTTATCAGGTTGGAAGCAAAAAAGATTAAACTCTTAATACATAAAGAGGAGACTTGGTGATTAAAGAGTAGAGCCATTTGGCTACAGGCTGGGGATGAAAATACTAGATTCTTCTAGCAATGTTCCAAGGGGACGAAATTAATTAATATGATTTGGAGATTAAGAGATCAAGATGGTAGGGAGGCCAACACCTTTAGTCAGCTTGCGGACATGGGCACTAGACACTTCTCCCAAATGTTTAGATTCCCATGAGCAGCTACCACAGCAAAAGCTCTCCACATTGCCAGGAGAATGCCTCAATTTGTGAATGAGGAGGATGTGGAGAACTTGAACAAACCGGTCACGCTAGGGGAGATTGAAGTTGTACTAAAGTGGTTAAAAAAAGACAAAAGTCATGGACTAGATATATGGCCTATTGAATTTTATCTTACCTTTTTCACGATATTGGCAAAGATCCCCTCATGGCAATAGAGGAATGCAGATTGTCTAGGAAGATGCAAGATGGGTTCAATTTTACATTTATAGAACTCATCCCCAAGGCTAATAACCCCCATACATTTTACGACTATCGACCTATATCTTTATGCAACTGCATATCCAAAATCATTGTTATTTGCATTAATCCCATCTTATCCAAGCAGATATCCAAGGAGAAATTTGCATTCCTCAATCATAGATATATCTAGGAATCCATTGGTACTGCACAAGAAGGTCTTCACTCCATTAAGCTCAAGAAACCTAAAAGCATCATTCTCAGGATTGACCTTTCGAAAGCTTTTGATAGAGCATTCTGGACATACCTTCAACTTATTATTACCCACATTGGCTTTCCACACTCTTTCATAAAATGGATCATGTGTTGCTTCACCTCTGCATCATATAACATACTTATCGATGGGGCTACATCCAATTTTTTCCATGTTGAGCATGGCCTCAGACAAGGGTGTCCATTATCACCCCTTTTATTCCTCCTGATCATGGAAGGATTAAGTAGGCTCATATCCAATGCTCGAGCATCTGGGCCTTTATGTGGGGTCAAAATAACAGATGTATCCTATCTTACGCATATTTTATTTGTCGATGATGTACTAATATTCTTAGATGGATCCATTTGGGACACTACTTGTTTCAAGAATATTCTATCTTTGTTTTGTAAAGCTACAGGAATGATGCCCAATTTCAAAAAGTCTACCATTATGCATGTATGTTGTTCACTAAATGAACAAAGATATGATGTACAAGATTTTCAATTCACTTGACTAGACATTAAGATCGGCCTCAAGTACCTTAGCTTCAGACTCAAACCAAACGATTACCGTGTAGCGGAATGGTCTTGGCTTATTGTAAAAATTGAATGTCACATCAACATTTGGCAGTAGAGATGGCTATCCAGAGTAGGCATATTAGTACTAATCAAATCAGTACTAGAGGCTATAGTAGTATACTGGATGGATTTGACCTAGATACCAAAAGGCATCACAAATAGAATACAAAAAATTTGTCGCAGATTCTTATGGAGAGGGAAGCATGATGGAAGGACATTTTCCTGGGTGAAATGGGAGAGAATTGGAAAGCCAAAAAAATGGGGAGGTTTGGGCATCAAGGATTTGAATATATTTACAACGGCTCTTGCAACAAAACTAGGATGGTAGATAATAACATCAAACAACTTATGGAAAGAAATGATTTATCACAAATACATATACCCTCTTACCGTTATGGAATGGGTTCGTAGGCCGATCAGGGGTAGGACTAGTTCATCCATCATATGGAAAGAAATTACTCATTCCATATCGATCATAAAAAGAGGATTGACATGGCATATTGGAACTAGTGAGATAGTACGCTAATGAATTGATGCATGGTCGAGTTGTGGGAACGTGCACATACTACCGCTAGAGCTAAGGCAGATTCTCGAATTAGCTGGTATCGCACAACTTTCCAAATAGCAGATGGGAGAAACACTGCATGACTCTCACAAGCTTCGAAATCATCCTAGGATCTCATGATACCAGAAATATGGAGAAACAATTGGACCAGATACATTGGGGCACTTGATGAGTCACTTCTTAAAAAAACTGACCATGAGGATGAAATCATTTGGGCCGCATCCCCTTGTGGTCGTTATACCCCCAAGGATGGATATATTTTCCTTATTTCGGAACAAGAACTGATGGAGGGTGTATGGTGGTGTAAACCCCTCTAGAAACTCAAGGCACCTCCCAAATCCTAGTCGTTCATGTGTTGCATATTATCAAATAAAGCACCTACTGATAATAACCTTAATTGTCGGCCTATACACGAACCATCACGATGCTCCCTTTGCAAGGAATAGGATGAAGACATAAACCATCTCTTCCTACATTTCCCAACAACCAATCAGGTGTGGAATCAGATTTATATCTCCCTCGATATCAATATAATATTGAATGGGGTACAACTCACCTCAGCTTGGTAGACATGGTGGACCTCATCATCATCACAAAAAATCTGAAATCTCCCCCCTTCTTGTCTGTTGAGGTATATGGTTGGCTAGGAATCATATCATATTCCAGGACTCCCTCATTCAGTGGACATTTATATGCAATAAAATTGAAGCACTATATCCATCAAAACCTACCCATACTATCACACTTGAAATTATTGATAGAAATTTCCCATGGGCTTATTTTGATGGATCGACCCAAGATATTGGTTGTGGAGGAGGAGCAATCATATACATATCGGACAAAAAGTTTTACAAGCTCCAAATGGGATTAGGGCGGGGTACAAACAATTATGCAAAATTAAATAGTCTCAGATACCTACTCATTTTTGCACTTGAGAAAAACTGCAACAGGATTCAGATCTTTGGGGACTCAAATATTGTCATCAACTGGTTCAACTTTGCATCTCATTTTCATGTGCACACACTCAGGGGATTACTAGATGAGGTTACTACACTAAAATCACATTTTAATTGTGTTGTCTACTCGCACATACACAGGAAAAGGAGCAAGATTTCTGACAGCCTTTCCAAGGAAGTTGTAGAGCAACCTAGGGGGCAGTGGATAATTCAAGAACAATAGGAACAAAAATTATAGCAGTTCTACCATAGGCCATTTATCAATCACGCTAGAGGAGATGTGCCAAATGGTTTGCCATGATCTTTTGGCTGGTTTTATTTTGATAGATACTTTTGACTGATATGATTTTTTTATCATGTTTATATTATTTAATTTTTTTCTGGGAAAAAAAAATTCTAGCCTTTATGACTTAATGTGATCCCTTAGTATTTATGTTTAAGTAGAATGGAAGAGGAATGTGGTGAGAAATATTCAATATGAAGGTGATATTATTAAGAGATTAAGATATTATCCCTTTAAAGATTGTTACCCCTTAAACATGATTTATAAACCAATTCTTTAAGTATGTATTAAAAAATATCGTTAATATAGTTCATACTAAGGACTCATAGATATGTATTCCATTATACTATGATCGCATAAAGACTCTTCAAGATGAAAAAAACAGTCATATTTATTCATTGTAAACCTACAAAGCATAAAAGGTTTATTTATATACGTAATTTATATACAATGTGTTTTGACAACAATATTTTTCAAAGAAATCAAAAATCTAGTGTAACCAAACATTAATTTTGTCAATGGAAAACTTTTTGACACTAGGCTCCACTCTTAACAAAAATTGTAATATAGGAAGAAAATAGTAAGTTTCCTCAACTAACATGCTTCCTAGAAAAGAGTAGATATAAAAGCGGCATGAGATTGATGTTCTTTTAAGAACCTCATTCATCCATTCCTCCACAAAGTCATGATATCCCATTTGAAAAACTAAATGATCAAAATTTTCAAGAGTGAAATTTTTAACAATTATTGCATTGGAGGAATTCTTGTTGCTTTCTGAAATGGTGATGGAGTTAATCCCACAACATTCTTGAGATTCATGATTAAAAACAAGTAAAGAATTTTCTTCGAAAAAATCAACATGTTTCAAATCAAATTTTGTAGTATTATGATCCAATTCTCTCGCATGTTGTGAAAGAGATTGTAAATGAAAAGCATTATTGTCATTATGCGATGCAAAAACCTAAAATTTTTGGGAGAAATTGTCATTATTAGAGACATGGCAAACTATTTTTTTCTCATTATAAGACTTATGTTCTAAAAATTGTGAATTTAAATCATGATTATCATGTAGGCTATTACATAGTTTATAGTTATAACAACTAAGAAGAGATGAAAGGGAAGAATTGATATGTTTAATTTCATTTTCATTTATAAATTCATTTTCCTCATAGTTATCATAAACAAGTTGTGAAAATTTTTATTCAATTAAGTTATCACAACCCTCATTTTGACAAGTATTAAAAATATCAAAAGAATTTTCAAAACAAGAACTAAACTCATGATCAGATTGTAATCCTACTGTTAGCGCTCAAATCTACCTTAGGCTGAAATAAGGTAAAACTCAAGGCTGCATCAAACCACGCTCAGCCTCGTAGCTAGCCCTACGAGGACAGGAGAGGGCTCTCTCCGGGTCAATCTCGGTAAAAGATGATCGATGAGACTCGAGATGACTGAAATAGAAGCTAATTTTAGGCTAAGTATGAAGTACAAAGGTTTGATTTGAGTGTTTAGGGGTTTTTGTGTTGAAACAGGGAAAGGCAAATTGGGCTTGGGGATGAGGCACAGTTTTTGCAGAGGTCTATTTGGGGCAAGGTAGGCGATCATCTTGATGCTTTCAAAGGGAATGAATGGGTAGATCAGACTGGTGAGGAGCTAAGGAGAGCAAGAAGCTTTCAAGGATTCTCCTTAAACAGATGAAAAGATGGAAAATCAAACAAACTTAAAGGCAGAGCATAACCATCGATGGATTCTACCTTAACACTTAATTTGTTCAATTATAGAAGATTAAAGAAGGAAAATGATACACATAACAACTTACAATTACTGAAAGAAGCACACCATCAAAACATAAAGCCACATGGATCCCAAACAGTGCTGCAAAACCCTGGTCTTTCCTTAGCCAAAAATGCAGAGTAAATATGTACAATAGTATGCCAAAGCAATCCCAAGTGTCCAACCTCTCCAACCTCTGAAAATGATTGAGAAATTACATCATATAGACCATCCTAAACCCTTTCCATTCCTTTAGGGGTCGAATTCCTCCTTCTAGGAGCAGTTTGAACTAATTCCAAACATAGAGCTGAAAACTAGGCATCCAAACAACCTATCTCTAAAATAAGGGAAACTGATTCGTTACATTAAATTTTTGCTATTTTGTGAATGAATCATCTAGAATAGGTAAAAGTGAGTCCAAGTTACATGCCAACCATAAATTTACATCAAGATACCTCAAACATTTCATCCACAAGCAAAACTGGTTCAACTGGCCGAATTTCTGAGCTGGAAGATGAAAATTTGACCAAAAATCTCTATGCGCCACGCGCCTGAGCTCTATGCATCGCATGCATTTCAGCCTACTTTTGGGGAACTTCCTGGCATCCAAATTGAGCTCATGGTAACTCGTTGGAAAGCCCTAGATGTCTACTTTCCAACCCAAGTGGAATTTTTTAATTTGGAGTTCATTTACCCCTCCAAATATTCATTCTCCCAGAAGTACTTCCTGCTGGTGCAGAAGGTGGCAGAAAGGTGATTTTCATGGTGTTTTTGGCCCTTTTGATCATCTAGAACTTGATGAAATGCCTTGGCCATACTATAGCATGCATAACTTACCATGAAAAATCCAAAACTATAAATTTTTCCTCCAGCAAGTGTCCCAATCATAAGCGCGTCCGTCGACGCACTACGCGTTGAGCTGAAAAACCTGTTTTGCAAGCCAAAATGACAAAAATTTCTCCGAATTTTCTCAAATTCGGAACGAAGATCCTCCATCATGTATCATGCCCAGCCAACGAAGTCTCGGCCAAAATCCAGAGTGGATCAGGCTTTTTCCGCTGTTTTAGTGCTCTGCTCAACCGCCTCTTTAGAATCTTCATTTTTTCTTTACAGACATGCACACGAACCCAATAATGATTTTTCATATGACGAAGCATGTCTTTGTCTCTATTCTGATCCTGTGAATGTACCTATGCTGATGAAGAAGGCGAGACCCCTTCCACGCCATGTGGAGATAGTACTCGCGCTGCTGATCAAGTCAACGAGACCCCTTCCACCCCAGGTGGAGATAATACTCGTCGTGATGCTGCAAACAAAGCTCTGTGGCCTCTTTGATATGTTACCACTACTGGTGCACTGCTATGCTCCATCTCAGTACATCAACCTCAAAAGTTGAGTCACTATCCTGCTCATATCCTTGCTCATAAACTGAATCCGTTTCTGACATGGCTCTGAAAACAAGATGTCTGCAATATGTATGTTGATATAGGTGTAGTGAAGGCAAAAATTTCAGTGTATGCTTTACTCCTCAAATGTGTCACATGTGTATCAAAGTATCATAGGAAAGCCACAATGAAAATAGTTTTGTCAACTGAGTTTGCATGGAAAAGTAGTGTGAAAATGACAATGGCCATAATAATGACAGCAGAGAAGTAATGTCAAAGAGAGAGCGTGAGGCTAAGGTTGATAATGAGCATGGACACCACTGAAAATTGATGACATAGGCATATATCAATAGCACAAGTTTGAAAAACCCCCACACAGTCCCTAATATTTGTTTCAAACCCTAAGAAGTAAATTTGGCAATAAACATAGGCTTTTACATTTCACACTTGTTTCTCCACATTCAAAACACCATAGTCATGTCTAAAATTCACTGAGCAAACATAAAGAACCTACTTGCAAGTTGATGGAGGTAATTTGGCACGAATCTGGACGAAGGAGTGAAAATTTCTTGGTTTTTAGCTATATGCGTCGCGCGCTTACCTAGTGTGCCGCGTGCTTCCTATGCGTCGCACGCATGTAAATTTACACCGGCCAATGGAGCCCAGTGCGCCGCGCACACCCAATGCGTTGCGCACCTTCTGTATGGGTCGCGCGCCACATAGTGCATTTTGCAGGAATCTTTTGGAGGCCTTCCCGGTGTCAAAATTAGTCACAGGATAGTGATTTGGAAAGGTATTTGATTCTACTTTCCAACCCAACTGAAATTTTTCAATTTGGAGTTTATTTGCCTTGTCAAAAGTCAAATCTCCCAAGACTTGTCAAAATGTGCCAAATGAGGCTGGCTCAAGGCAGAGTGCTGTTGCAGTCAAATTTTGAATGCCTTCCTCAACTCCAAATTGAGCTCATGATAGTTCATTGGAAAGATATTTTTGTCTAGTTATCTTTTGACTCATCAAGAAAGTCATTTGGCCAACCAAGCTATGAAAAAACTTGATTTTCCCAAGGTCGCTTCAGAGGTGCATCAATTCTCCTGAGGAGATTGTATTTTTGATATTTCTCTAAAACCATGACACTTTTGTAAAAAGTGAAGGAGGTTTTTCTTCCTTGGCCTGTTGTGGACAAAAACCGCTCTCTGTGTTTCAAAATTCATCTCTTATTGCTCTGAAAAATCTTTTGAGTGAAACTTATCCTGATGTGTCAAACGAGGAATTTTGTCGAAATGAAGTGAAATGAAGGGGATAAGGTGCTTCTAAATTCTTGGGAAAATTTTTGGAATTATGGAGGGATATCAGGAAGTAGGGGAAAGTGGAATATCAGAGATTGAGTGAGGGGAAGGGGTGAAAAAGGGAAAAACACAGGCCTAGCCTAGAAAATTGCCAAGTTGTGGCAAGAAACTAGGGTTTGTGAAAAAATGAGGAATTTGGGGGATCTCAGTGATGGGAAGTGTTTAATAAGGTACATTAATGATAGGGGAAAGTGTATTAACATCAGGATACAAGTTTTGCTAATGATTTGATCATTCAAGAGAAATTGCCTTCAAAACCCTAGGAGAGGGAAATGAACCTTGCCTAGGCGCAATTGAGGCATGAACAAGGTGTAAAATGACCCAATGGAACCTGACATGATGATAACAACCTTCTCAATGATGATAGACTCAGCTGAATGGTGACATGGACCGACATTTGGGCAACTTTGAAAGGAGTGAA